>APFE031246770.1:279796-299229 GCA_000404065.3 Pinus taeda | reverse complement strand
ATTATTTATTAATAAATTTAAATTATTGTAAATATTGAAATGCTTATAACAGGATGTGAAATTTTATGGAGCATTATGTCATCTGGTTGAGATATTGGATGTTTTAGATGAACACTTCATTAATATTCAAGAACCTTAAGCTTAAATAATGAATTTAAGAGTTTTAAATTAGATATTAAAAAAATAAAAAGTCTACTTATTAGTGAGTGAAAATAAATTCCAATTCCTTAATATTATTGTTAATTATTATGAGCAAAAATAGTAGTGGTCACAATTTGCTTTCGAAAAATGATGCAAATTAGTGCAATATTTTGAGAAAATTTGGGAAGCTTTTTGGAAATACCAGTTATAATTATCCAGCTTCCAGATTTTGGGTGCCTTAATGGTTTTTGATGGCATTGAATCCATTTACACTCTAAAAAAAATTATTCAAATACTCTAAAGATTGAATTTAGTTGGGTGATTGAAATTATGGACTCATTACATAATGCCATAAAAATAAGTCGATGAGAAACAATTAAAAAAATAATAATAATGGTAAAATTTTGGTCAAATTGAAGAAGATTTATTACAACATTAAATATTAAGTTATATAATTATATGAGGAGGAGAATACAATTAAAGAGGATGAAATATTAAATAAATAGAGAAAAATAAAATTTAAAAGAAATTTTGGTCAAATTAACTCCTGATTAAGAAATAATAATAATGTTAATAAAATAATGGTTAAATTAGGTTATAGTTCAAAATCAAATATTTTAGGTTTAGATACAAAGATTAGGTTAGAATATTAACAGATGTAACTAGGAAGAAAAAAATAGAAGAAGTAGGTGGGGTTGCTGCATTAAGGGGATTGGGATGGGATGGGAATGGGTTTAGGTCTAGGGGGAAGGAGGATGGAGATGTGGTTAGGGAAGGGGTTGAGGGGTTAAGAAGTTGGAGGGTTTAGGGTTGATAAGAAAGGAGAATAAGGAGGAAAAGTTATAATGAAAGAGGGGGCCGTCGTGGAGGAAGAGGGAATAAAGGAAAAAATCAAATAAAATAATACGAGGGAGAAGGGGATGGGGAGTGCTAAGGATGGGTGGAATTGACATAGGTGTTAGGGGATTATATTTAGAGGATAATAAATGGATAGTAGGAATAAAGGAATGACTCATATTAGGGTTGATTAGAAAGGAGAATGAGGAGGAAAAATTATGATGAAAGAGGGGGTGAAGGAAGAGGGAACAAAGGAACAAGGAACAAATCAGATAAAATAATATGAGGGGAATGGTGAGGGAGAAGGGAACGGGGAGTGCTAAGGATGGGTGGCATTGACATAGGTGTTAAGGGATTAGATTTAGAAGATAATAAGTGGATAGTAAGATTAAAGCAATGACTCATATTATATACATCATCATGATTAAAGTTATGGGGTGTTTTTCAATTTTTAAAGTTTCTACGATAATTAGGTTTGAGTGAAAGGAATAGTGACCAAGATTTTGTTTTGTTAGTTATCAATTATGTGTTTTTTAAAGCATGCTTTAAAATATCTCTTTTTTAACCTATTTAAAACATCCAATAGAAATAAGTAATCTTTTATCTTTAAAAGATCTAATACAAATTTTAAAAATTTAAATCATGTTTTAATTTAATTTTTTTGAAAATATTATTATAACATAAAAATATAATTAATATTAAAATAAAAGTAACAAAAATTCACAGAATAAATGTACACTAATTTAAATGATTGAAAGAAACCATACCAAAATAATATAATATATATATATAATTAATTATTAATAAAACAATTTATAATATATAATAAATATTATATGTTTTTGATTGAAAAGAATGAGTTTATAAATTTTAAAAGGGTGTTTATGGAAAAAATTTTCATATAAATTATCACTTATAATATTAATAAAAATATCATAAATAAAATAGTAATTTGAAAAAATAAATTATTTAATAAATATTAATTTTTTTGATCGAGAAGAATGGGTTTAAAACAACTGTTTAACTTTAAAAAAACACAAACAATTATTTAGCCATTAAATATTCGTAAAAAATGTTAAATATTCTCGTTGCTTATCTAGTTTTTGTTATTGAGCTTCACGACTGGCCACATTTGCGTAGTCTAAAAATTTGATTTTTATAAATTGAAATGATGCTTTTGGATAAATATTCACGTCACAAAATAAAAAATATGCCTTGTCTTATTAGTGTAACTTTATCAGTAGGTCATTAAAGTTAAAATTTTATTTATATCCATTCAAAAAAATTTTTAAAAAATAAATAAATACATCTATGCAATAGCAATGTTGTTCCATTTGTTAAAAATTTTATTTATATCCACCCTAATAATAATAATAATAATAATAATTAATAATAATAATAAAAATTAGATCTATGCTAGTAGCTACTGCATGGTTGTTTCCCTTCTCTTAGGACCTTCATTCTTTCCTTTGAAATTTTAGTATAGATAATACTCATCCACATTCATTTTATAGCGAGTACATTGATTTATCAACATTCATTTCATAGCCACTACATTGATTAATCTTGATGTATTTAATTATTAACTATTTATGATTTTAAATAGGTTGTTTAAACATTTTAAAACGTCAATGTTAAAACGGTACCATTTCAACGTAACACCCTTTAGGATAAAGTATGAAAGTAAAAAGCACATCAATGCATCTGTTATAAAAAGAAGTTTGAATCCATATAAACATTAATGTGTACAAGTACTACATACTACATTCTTTAATTATTATTTGTATTTCATATATTTTCTAAATAATTCCTACAATGTTTTATGATGGGTAGTCTTGATTATTTTTTACTCAAACCTATGATTGTTTTTTTTTTCATTGAAGTTTTATCGTGAGGTTTGTCTTTTTCCATTTTTAATGAGTGATTTGGGATCCATATGATCTAGTACTTTTAACTTCTTGAAACTCATAATTATTTTTTCCTCATTTATGTTACTTTTTACATTGCTCGTGACTCACAGTATTTTTCCCAGGCAAACTTCTTTGCTTTTTTGTGTTTTTGTTTTATAATCTGTATCAATTTAGAATAATTTTATTTTTTATATTATCATTATAGATCTATTTTAAGAATTAGTTTAACATGACTTAAGAGGATCAAATTTCTTTATATGAAAAATTATTTGAGAGTGCAAAAACCAATATGTAATTTTTTATTGTTTAAATATTTTTGAAAAGTATAAGGTCTATAGATCTTACTCACATGTTTTTTTCTTCTTCTAATTACTTTACATGAAATTATATTAGGTCATATGGAAAACTAATTAAACATGCATAAACATTTATTTTTTATTTAGAGAATATTTTATTCTTATTTTAAGAGGGACATGTGACAACTCTAAGTTGAGCTCCAAGTTGACCACAACATACTTACACATGACCTTCATGCTAGGCTATACAATGAGCCTCTCACTCAATGATAAAGTTATTGTGGAAAAAATATTTCAATACTTTGAAATTAGATTGATGTTTGCTTTTCCTAAAAATTAAAAAATCAAATAATATTGGTTTTCTATTTGTAACACAATTCATGATGGTGGGAACTTGAGGGGTTGGGTTGGCAAAGCTAGTTTGTAGGGTTAACATTAATTGTTGATTCATATGGTAGACAAAGGTAGCCATAAATCTCACAAGCAATGAAGATACCTTATTTCCAGGATTTACTATTCATGGAATTGATTAAAACTAATGAAATAGGTGGTGCAAGTAAAAAGGATCTTGAAGGATTTAGGTATGGGAGAAAAAAGGTAGGAAAAATTTGTTTAATTTATCGATATAAACAAGAGGTCCTACAATTGCCTTAGGGTTTTCTTAAGCAAGATAATTTAAAAACTTATATATCAATATACCTCACAAAAGTTAGCAACCATGTACAATACAAGAAGGATCTTGTAGTGATAGTTAATTTTATAGGGATTTTCCTCTCAAAGAAAGAATAATTTGGTGGATAAATCACAGATGGAAGACCAAGTGCTATGCACATTTGAAGCTTGGAGCCAAAAGGTTTTTAACACCGACCTTTGTAAGAATAGAGCACATTATCTCTTACGATGACCATTACTTCAACTTCTCAAGTCTACAACTGATATTCCGGAGGGGAGATTTGAGCCCTAAAATGAGGACTGCGCCATGGAGCTAATATGGATATCAATGTATTGTCCAACCCAAGAATTTTGGGATGAGGAAATGTTTATTGTAATTGGAAATACATTGAGAATATTTTCCAAACCCTATAAAATCACTTAAAAGTGTAAGTATATGAATTATGCTAAAATTTGTGTCTATGTTATTTTTTTAGTTTCCCTTCCTAAATCTATTTGCATTAGTTTTGAAGATTTAGATTAGATGCAGGATCTCAAACATGAATATATTCCCTTCAAAAGTAAGAAATTCTATTAGCATGGACATTTGTTCACACACTTCCTTCTAAATGTTATACCTAATACCAAACAATAAGAGAGGGTAGACATGGATGGCTTGACTAAGGTTCCAAGAAAAATAATATCATTAAAGAATCATCGCAAATAAGAAACTATTAGCACCACCCTAAAGTGTTTAACAAATTTCAAGCAGTAGCATTAAAATAGGGATCCACAAAGAAAAAATTAAATTGAACAAAAAATTGAAGGTACTTCTCTTGATCCTCCAAAACCTACACCATAAAGCCAAAATAAAATGAAACAAAACACAACCTAGAGATGTAGAGAAAGTATGCTCTAACAACTACAAATGGAAGAAGACAAGGAGGGGAGGTCACATTAATAGGACCAATATATGATAGACAAAAAAAATAGGTTGATATACCTTTTTAGGTTGGAATATTTACAAAAAGACACTTAAAAAATCAAATCAAAGAAAAACTACATCATGTTTAGAAAAAGACTCCACCTCTCAAATAATTAAAAATTTAGATTAGTTAGGTATCATAATGACATAGCTAAAATTCCTAAATAAATATATATATGATGAAAAAAGCAAAAGGAGGAAAACTTGGAAGAAAAAAATAAAGAGAGAATCCCAACTATTAGACTCTAGAAAATTTCCATTTCTCTTTGACAATTACATTTCCACTTGACCTAAAGTTTAACTATGAAAATCAATTCATGGAACATTACAGCGGAAAATGAAAAAACTATACTTATAAGATAATTAAGACCATAATAAGTAAATATGGACCACCTATTTTCATGATTCAAGAAGCTAAATGTGATTAAAAGGATCTGACTCAATAACATCAAGTGTAGGGGGTTATATATAGCTATAGCAATTTTATGGAATTCAACCCTAGTAGTCCTAGACAACTTCATGGTAATCAATAATGTCATATTGCAAAGATCAAGGAGATTGGATTAAAAATGGGGAGCACAATATCCAATGCCTATGCACTCAAGTCATAATAGGGAAAGTAGAATTTGAGGAGATGATAAAAAATATTAGGGGAAATGATAAAGAAAAAGCCATATATTATTAATAGATAATTTAGTATGATAATTTTCTTTACTTAAAAAAAGTAGAGGAATATGGGGTTTGGAGGAGTACAATGTTACTTTTAAGATTAGTGTATTGGGAATATTTTAAGAGTATTTTAATTATTGACAATGTTATTTTGATTTACATAAAAAGCCTCCATTATATACCAATGGAGGAGCCCTAGTGTAAGATAAGGATAACTATGACAACTGGGTACATGCAGGGCCCTATATGAGCTTACAACTGACCATACTTAGCTTATCAGGAAATTAGGCATTGGAAAAGCCAACTCTAACACTCCGCCTTAAGCGAAACATAGGGAGTAACTAAATAAAAAAGAAAACAAAGAATGGGTCTTGGCAACAAGGCATGACTAGGTACCCATGTAAAAACTCTCTTAAGTGGAGAAAGAGAGAAAATCTCGTAGGAAAAAACTACCCCCCAAAAGAGAGAAAGATGTTAGTGCTCAAATTATCATGGAGGTGAAATTGTAGATCCCATAATGATCCATTGAATAGAAAGAACATGTGCCTCCTCCAATCAACAAGTACAGAATGTTGAAGTACCTTAATTTTGAACTAGGAATATTGTAGAGGCACAAAGGTGGCAAACACTATGAACTTCTCCAAAAAAAATCTTCAGAAAAGATAGGCATCGGTAAAGAATCAAGACAAGGCTTCAAACAAAAGAAACACCATCAACCAAAAAATGAACAATGAGGCATATAAATATGGAAAATATTTTAAACAACACTCCTGAAGTTGTGTCAACATTGTCACCATCATACTAATCAACCACAAAAATATCTCCCACCAACTAACTACCCCCTCTAAAAAACAATTATAGAAGGAGCAAGAATCAAAAGTCTCCATTGTCAGCAAATTTCCCTCCCTGAAACACAACTAAGGGAACAATGAAAAACTCATCCAACATGACAATATGAAGTCTTCAACCATTGGTTCAAATGATGCCATGCCCATCCATCATTCCATCCACAATTGATCATGATGGTTGGCATTGGTCCACGATTCATTCTCTCACATCTCTTTTGTAACGATCTGAATGTTGGACTAGTAATTGACCAAGAATGGCTATGGTTGGGTAATTTATTCTGATAAGGATGTGCAAATGGATCAATTTTTTCCTCTACAAATGAAAACTTGAGTGCAACAATACTATCATTTGGAATGACATCAATAGCCATGTCTTTGATCTGTTTAGCATAATCAACATGAACATTTCCATCAAGCACCTCACAGTTGGATGTGGGTGATGAGTCAACAGCAAGATCATATCCAAGACCTTCTCTTGATGTCTGCACTAAAGGGATAATAGGAGAAAGAATTCCATGTCCATTCTTCCTAAGTCCTCCTCTAGTATATCCCATTTTACTCATCAATCAAGATCCAATACAAGTAGTATGCTTTTCAAAACTAGGTGTGACAAAGGCATGTGACGTGCCATGGTCATAAGCTTTAGTCTTTTGGCAATCAACATCATCAAGTGTGGAAGAAGAAGAGCTTAGCTCATGAACTGTCTCCATCTCTAATTTTTGAATGACTAACATCCAATTCAAGTTCTTGCTTAGACTCTTGCAGCTTTTGAATGACCTCATCCTTCTCAATTACTTGTTGAGACAAAGCATCATAATTCTATTTCAAATAATGATATTTCTCCATCATTCTTTCTTTTAAACAATCAATCTCCATAACATGTTGATTATTTTTCCCTTCCAAATCCTTCTTCAAATTTGAGTCACAAAAAGTCTCTAACTTCCTCCTCCAAATCATCAAGGAGGCCAATATTCTCTTGAAATTATTGTGCAAGCATCTCAATATATTTTGCTATTGTTTATTCCAAATGATCAACCTTTTAGATTTTCTCAGCTAGTGATGTTTGCAACTTATTTTTAAGTGTTGCATTTTCTTCTTGCAAAACATCAACTTTTGATTGTAACTAAAAAACCCTATTTAAGAAGGTCATCTGCTCCAATCTTCTCATGAACCTCCTACATTCTTTTAAGCATCCTAAAAAGGCCAAGTTGGCAAAATAAAAATTGCTACAAAACAAGGTTGATAATGACATCAATAATATGTTTTACACTTCCACAAGTGAGATCAATCTAGCTAGATTTACCTCACTAGCCAATCAAAAAAGCATTTCATAACTAACCACCATCAAAACACCAATTACATTGCATAGAACTTTAATTAAAAAAAAATTATTATCCCTTAAAAACTTTAACCCAAATATTTTTGAAGAAACTTAAAAGCCTTAAAATAAACCAAAGAAAAAAAGCCTAACTCTTCCATACGACTTTCTCTTCCATTGAAAACTAATGGTGCACATGGTTTTCCATATAAATAGACCCTCTTTTAATAATTGAAAAGGTGCAAACTCTTCCATAGGGCTTTCTCTTCCATTCAAAAACTAATGATGCACATGGTTCTCCATAAAATACTCTAGTGGGAAAATTAAATAGTCCCTCTTTTAATAATTGAAAAGATGCCTTTCAAACATTTAATATGCTTTTTCATCCTTTTTGAAATGAAAACAACTTTTATAAAGTTCCTACTTTCTACCTTTTTAAAGATACACCTTTCTCCATTTAGGATTTATGTGGACAAATTAAAATTTACCTCTCACTTTTCAATAAGCTTCCCTTAATTGAAATCCAAAAATATAGGTTTTTATAAAGTGCCTTGTTTTATGATACGACCTTTCTCCGAAAAAAATTAAGTGGACAAATTAAAAAATGGGCAGAACTTCATACCAATGTTCTGCGCCAAATTACTGAGACAGAATTACAGCGCCTTCCAAACTTACAGTGTGGTGTTTTGAATCTTCGACGGAATCAGATAATAGATTGGTCCAATAGAAGGTTGAGAAGAGGCTGTGCACAATATATGCCAGAAAAGAATTAAAACGAAGACGTAATTTTGGTTGAAAAAGGGCAATACCAATATACCCGACACGATGATTCCCTTGTGGATCGGAGAAGGTCTCCTTGCAAAGAAAGTGTTGTTAGCAGAACATTGTTCCGTTGAGCCGATGACAAGAGACGCTTGTGGGAACGTGCTTTGCTTCACGATGCTCAAAGCTTCCACTGCGCAGGGTTACATATTTGCTCCACCGGGAATAGATCTGAGAGGCAGCACGTTGCCGACGGTGATGAGATAAACACTCCAATCGAAATCATTCAAAGAGATAGTGAAAGAGAGTGACCAAATTGAAGCCCCTTATAGTCTCACGATCGTTGAACAATTCTGCATGCCGAGAGACTTCCTTGCCATGTCTTTGACTATAACTGTTGGACACCTAATCTTCAATGGGTTATTGTGGAAGCCAAATGGACAAAAGGAGTCCAAGAGACCTTGGGATGTGGAACCCAAAGGTCAAACAATGTACTATAAATGTATATCAGTTGTTAATAAAATTGTGTTGTCATGTTTTATCTTTCATATTTGCCCATGTGTGTTTAACATGGTATCAGAGCAAGCATATTCTTGCCCTTCATAATTGCTTTGAGCTGTTTGTTTTATGGCCTTTTTGTGCAAGTCATTTCTGCCATCATTTCTGCATTTCATGAATATTTTATCAGCTAAATTCTAGCTGCACCTCTGTCATTTCTCCAGCACCATTTTTGGCCTCTCTCTTTAATTTGTAACTCCTATTCTCCCTATTCTGCCTATGTTTTGCATTTCTTGCAAGTTGACATCTGTGTCAACTCCGTGCGAAATCACTCATTCATTGTTGAAGTGCATTACTACATTGAAAGAGTCGTTTGGTACGTAGAATGGTGCATTGAAGGAGTAGATTGGAGCTAATTGCTGCCTCGAGGTGTTGTGGAGTGAGTTGGGGTCGAAACTCTTGGCGCTGCTGGCGGTCTGACATGTTTGGTGTAGATTCACAGACTCCAAATGTTGTTCAAAGTAATGTTGTTCAAAGGAATGTTGAGCATTGTGTCTGAACGCTGCCACATTGTGTAGGGGGAAGGAAGGTCGATATTTGGACAACCTTGGTGTGGCTCTTATAGCAAGCATAGGAATGGTAATTGATTACATATATCACCATGGTTTTACATTAAATGTTGAATGCATTCGAATCCTGCTGCCATAACTCAACATACCTCTCCATTCGCTCTCCATACTTCTGCACAATTAAGCACAACGCTATCACCTGTCCCTGGCTCCTCTATTACGTTGAACGTTGTCTGGTTAATACACAATTTTTATTACCACTTATTTCATAATTGTTGCTGTCATAATACTCTTCATCCTCTCACGAGTCGTCTCAATGATATGTATTGGATATATATGTATTGGATATATTTTGTTCGGGCCACATTTTTTATCCAGCGTACATTGTAATGGTCAAATTAGTACATGATACGTGTTTCCTGTAATTATTTTGCCAGAAAATTTCTCTATGGATGCTACATTTATGTATGTTACCATGGAAATATCTCTCACCATTAATATCCACCCTTGACGAAAATCTTATACCATGGCCTCTGATATAGAGTTCATCCGACGTAAATTGATGGCAAATCCGACAGTATAGATTTAATACTGCATGGTCCATTATAGCCAAAAACTTAGGTTGGGCTTTGAAGACGTCATTTAAAGTAGTGTTAGAAACCATGACAGCCTTTAGCAAACCCAACACCTCGTAAGGACCAATTGTGGCATTCTGCTCTTCCAATTCTGTGGGCTCCTTGACATCAAGTTTAGTCCACAACTGAACAATTGTGGTAGTGGAATTAACTGGAATTATATTCAAGTCGTCTGTGATGACAAAGTTGGCACTCTTCTAGACAAATCCCATTGGGAGTACAGGCATAGGGACCTTTTCCACCAGCTTCACTTCTCAGTTTAGCCAACTGCCGCAGGAACATGTTACAGTTCCATTTCGGGTGTTGAGACTGTGCGTGCTGGTATAGTAACCACCGTTGTAGTAGTCGTTACTAGCGTTGTTGCACACATAATACTTGGGAGGAGTTGCAGGTGAACGAGATTCAATACGGAGTATGTCATTGGTGTAGGTTGTGGAAACCACCTTTGGGACTAACAAAACTGCTTTGTCACCTTTAATGAGCTACAAAGAGAGACTCACCATTCTCTTATAAAGATTTGTGATGCTGCCAACTTTTGTGTGATATAGAGATTGTCGAGTTTGAATTAATTGCAAATCCAATGATTTAGATTTAATATTTCGATTTTGAATTGCATGCAAATCCAACAGTTTAAATTTAATCCTGATATAGACCGCTACGAGTTAAGTCATCAACGCAGTAAAATCTAGATTTTGATGAGGACGGTGATGATATTCGATCCAGAACACAAATGCATCTTTGAAATTGTTTAGCTGGATTAGAGCAGGATCATCCAGGTTCAGCCATTGGGTGCATTGCCTTGAAGAAGAAAAAAAATGACATAGATGTAGATTTGTGAGAATTTACAACTCACGGAGGTACTAATCTCTTGAGTTTTCCATAAATAACTGTGCCATTTGTAATTGTAGATTTGAAGAGTGAAGTTCCAGAGATATTGGGGCGCACTTCTCCTTCTATTGGTTTTTGAAATTCTTGCGGTGAAATAAGGGTTGAATTGCATTATGGAAAGGGCTATTGGAGGCTAAATTGAGGGTGTATAGTCCACAACAATTGTTGAACGAAAGCCTGAGAAGAATAATTAAGTGTGTGCAGATTCTCCTTGGCTTAGAGGGTGCATTTCTCTAAGAAATATCCACGATTCATTACATAGGTTTTACAAAGGAAGGGGGCACTTGCATGTTGTAGCTATCCCTAACTAATAACAGCTAGTTAAAGGGGTCCCCTTAGCACAAAAAGAGGAGCACTTTGAAGAAGCCACACGGAGTCAATACTTTTGGTTTGATCTATTCTTTCCAACCAAAATATTAAATGAGGCTTCTATAATTTATATATTAGCAAGGATTGTTGTTGCATATTCTGCTACACAAAGATATGTATGTTTAAGAAGACAATTGCAAGCTATTGTATAATTCAATTGTAGTGACATTGTATTGTGAGTGGGTGTTGATTCTTGGTTCATATTTGTGGTCAGTGTTGGAAGTGTAAGTTTGATTTGCTGAGAAAAATGGCTAAAATTGATGATGCATTAGAGTTGTTGAATAACCTCATTGATTCCACTGCTCATGATATGGTAAAAAATAGAAAAAATGGTCTCTCTAATATTCGAACTTGTCTACAAAATGTACAAGAGAAGATTGAATTTTTGCAACTTGAATCTCAACTACAGCAAGTAGAATTACAACAATGGAGTCATCATTCTGAACCTGTTTCCATTCAGAACAATGAAACAGACTCCCATAAACAGCAAGTCAATATTGTTGAAGTTCATTCAGATCCAGTGCCCAATAAAGTAGCAGTCGTACATGCAAATACAGAAACTCAGTCTACACTTCCCAAGCCCATCATCAAACCTTGGGAACAACTTTTCCACAACAAGCACAGAATCGGTCTTGGATATGAGAAGGACTTGTCCTTTCATATTCCAGACTACTCAAAGCCCATTCAGTTTCAAAGTGTTGGATTCATTCATTACAGTTCACATCTAGCTGTTCCAGATTTGACTCCTCTTTCACAGCAACAGCAACAGCCATCACAACAGATTGTGAAATGCCAACACTGTGATCAAGTTGGCCATCTGAAAGATCATTGTTTTGATCTTCATCCATGTAAGCACTCTTATAAAACCAGTCATTCTTCAAACAGTTGCTTCAGAAACAAACGTCCTGCAAGAACAAAGATTCATCTCGGATGGATCGCTTCTTGGCAATGGGCATCAACAACCAAGAAGATATTCCAATCACATGTCAAAACTTGTTCCAGAGTATTGAATAGTCTTGCAGTTGAGTTTTCTCCATCATCTCACCTTGTATCTGACAAGGGGGGAATGATGGTCATCTACAAGCTTCAAAGTCACATCAAACGAGCCTGAGCCACAACCTGCGACACCAATTTCAGAGTTGTAGCCAGAAACAAAGATGCACGTGAACATACCTTTAGCTGGCAATCTGGGACACTTCCTCTAGGAGAAGACTTCAGCTTCTTGCCAGTTTTGGAAGAATTCCAGGAACAAAATTGAGAACACTTCCTCTAGCAGAAGACTTCATCTTCTCGCCAGTTTTGGAAGAGTTCCAGGAATTGCATTAAGCATTCCAGAGTTGTTGGTCATCCTTAAACCATCACAGGTTGAGACTTCCCTTTTTAGGTTGAAGTTCTCCCTTTTATGCGGTGTGAGACTCCCTTTATTGGTTGAAGGGTTTCCCTCTCAACAATAGGAGCACTTCCTCTAACATAGACTTCCACTTCTTGCCTGTTTTGGAAGAGTTCTAAGGAACTGCGCTAAGCCCTTCCAAGTGTTGGTGGTCATCCTTAAACCACCGCCCTTTATACAACATTTCAAACAGCACATTCAGCCTAGTGTTGCCATGCATTTTTGCACATTTTGTATTACAGCTCTCTTCTTGGACTCATACATAACCCTTCATATTAAGGGGGGGAATGTTGGACACCTAATCCTCAATGGGTTAGTGTGGAAGCCGAATGGACAAAAGGAATCCAAGGGACCTTGGGATGTGGAACCCAACAGTCAAACGGTGTACTATAAATGTATATTAGTTGTTAATAAAATTGTATTGTCATGTTTTATCTTTCATATTATTCTTGCTACCCATGTGTGTTTAACAATAACAAACAAATTAGTAAGTCGTTGAAGCAGTCATTGCACATGCCCGACCACCAATTAAGATCAACCCGCTAGCAGAGTCAACAATATGATATATTCAATATTCATCAAGATGTCACAGATCTGATATGAGCACACACGATCACAGAATAATCCCATTCAGATCTGATAAGTCGAAACCATCAGTTCGTAAACATATTTGTAAATGTGGAAGGAATTTCAAAGCCTCACTTAAAAATAAGCACCATTCAGGATAAAAATAGAAAACTTAAAAAAAATTCAGAGGGCTGGAATATTCTTCTCTAATATCAGGTAAGATTATTTGAATTACTCATATTGTTGTTTTAATGTAGATTGAAATCTTCTATTATATAGCAATGGAAGAACCCCAATGTGGGATAAGGATAACTCGGAAAATTGGATACATGCAAGTCCCTATGCGAACTTACAACTCACCATACTTAATTATAGGGAAATGAGGCTTTGGAAAAACTAACTCCTAACAATTATGATTGGTGAACATAATAATCACTAATAGTGGTCATATTTGAAACCATTAAAAACAAGGTAAGCATGAAATTGTAATAATATTAAATTACCATTTTAATTTTATTGTGAGGTGTATTTTACAACCAACCATGATAATGTTTGATTATGTCCATGTTCAGTATGGAGTTAACACATGTCTTTTTCATAATAAAAAATAAATAATTGTGAATAAAGAGAATCTTTTATAATATATATATATAATAACACCATAAAAGATTATAGTCACACTTTCACTATTTTTTCTGTGAATTGTTAAATAAAACAACGACATAATGAAGAATAATGTGGTAAGTAAACTACAACCCATTATAAAGGAGACATTAACTATCTCACTCACGCCACAAATAAATATTTCTATGCTAAGTCTCTAAAAGATAAGTAATTAAAAAAAAAAACTTAAAATTTCCTTCTAATATTTCAATATAATTAAATAAATTGTTTAAATATTCATATTACTTAATATATTTCAAAATGAACTTTATATATAGAAAGAAAATGCATTGAACATAGGAAAATATTTCAATGCCGAGAAAGAAGAAGTAACAGAAAGTAAAATAAGTCAACTACTTTATAATAAAATGAAGATGCTTAATTCATTAAATTTTAATATAAAATTGATATGTAGCCTTTAAAAATATGAATAATAATAAAAATAATTAGTGTGGGTTATAAATACAATATTTCATTATGTTATGTTAAGCAACATTGACATGTATTTAAAATTATCTAAATAATGGAAAAATATTTTTATGTGTAAAATTTGCTCCCTAATAAAAATATGTTAGTGCCCATATTAAGTAAAATAATATAATTTCATTTATGCATACATGTATATGTTATATAAAAATATTAATATCAATAAATCAATAAAAGTTAGGTTTAAAACATTATAAAACGTTTCAAGTAGTCTTACTATTTCACATTTTGTTTATTTTTCATGTATATGTAACAATGAAATTAGTTTAAATTTTTTCTAGATTTGCCGTAATTGCAAGTATAAGTTTTGTAGTCTACATAACCCAAGCATCCAAAGAGATTTTTTAGGTATTGTATCCATATATGCATTAAAAAAATGTAATTTAAACAATAAAAAATTATGTTTTTTTGTGTGTATTAAATCCCATTATGTGCAATTTTATTTTCAAGGTTTTCACTCTAAAATATGTTTGCATATCAAGATATTTGAACCCTCTTGAGGAATGGTAGATTGTTTATTAAGATGGATCTATACTAATAATATATAGGGGTAATAATAAAGAAGAAACAATAGGGATAATTTAATATGATAACATGTTTGACTAAAAGAATATGGGTTTTTGGAGGAGTACAATGTTACTTTTAAGATTACCATATTGGAATTATCATTAGCAAACATAATGACCACCAATGACTATCGGAACAATAAAAGACAATTTAAGCATGAAATTGTAGTAATTTTAATTGCAATCATGATATCTAAACCTCTCATCCAAAGAGGAGAATCATTTGAATTATAAATAGACCCTTGAGTGGAATCTAATCACTAACCAATATAGCTTACCTATGAAAGCCCATGGTCACCTAGATCAAGTCCCTTCTTTGAATTTTTTTGTTTTAACTACTTATATTTCAAACAAAATATGAAGAAACAATGGAAGGATGTTGATATAATGAAGGGAATACTGATGTATGAATTCTAGTAGTGTCTCAATAAACTCTTAATAAACTAAATACCAAATTTAAGAATTAGAATAAAGAAGTATTTGGAGATATTTTTCCCACTCACTGTGACTTAGAAAACCAAATGGAGGAGGTTTGATAAATTATTATAAGAGAAAGAAAGAATGAATATCTCACTCTAAAATAAAATATATAAAAGAAGTATACTTAAATGATATAAAACTAGGATAACTTTATATGTGTACAAAATTCAAGCATTAAATGTCACATGAACTCCTAATTGTTTCATAATCCCATTATAAATTAATGGAATTTGGAAAAAAAAATATTTATCTAAATAAATATAAAAGAGAAAAGATGGAAGGGCATGGTAATAAAGAAAATAGCTCAAATATTATTGCATCAACTTCTCTTAGAGATAGAGATGGCGATACAAGGAGTTATGAACTCAATCTTGATCCATATTCCTATGTTGGTTAATCTATAGAAGAACAAGAGTTTAAGGAAAAATATATCTTCTAGATACATGGAAATAATAGACATGAAGATAATTAGATACATGAAAATAATAGACATGAAGATAATTAGATACATGAAAATAATAGACATGAAGATAATTATATGAAAATATCTAGGATGGCATGAATTCACATTATGTTTCTTCTATAACTACTATGTTTTGGTAGAGATATATACTTGGAAAGTGGTGTTTCATACGCTAGACCTACAAAAGGAGTTTTGGAAGCAATCAAATATTCTTCCTTTCCCTTATCCTCAAATAAGAGAGATAAAATTATTTTGGTCAAATTTAGGATGATATAACTTTTTAGTGTAATATACAAGATCATAACGAAGGTTATTATAGCTAATATGCTAAATTTGATCATGTCTCACATCACTTTATATAAGAAGGAACTTCACACTAAGGGGATTATCTTATAATTAGAATTAGTGCGGGCACAAGGAATTCATTCCCTAAAATATAACAAAAATCTAGGTATGCACATCAAAATTAAATTGTTCAAAGCATTTGATAATTTAAATTAGGATTTTGTTTCCGAAATGTAACAACTTTTATCTTCAGCATCTACTAGCTGTCCAATTAGAAAAAAAAATATTGTCTCTTCAAGAATAGTTTCACCTTTGGTTAATGGTTCTCCTCTATCCCGTTTGAACCTCTCTCAAGCCATGAGGATAGGATCTCATATTTCTCCTTTTCCATTCATTCCTATGGCAGAGGCTCTTATGAGAGGTATTATTTCCCATTTTCCACTCACAATGATTTCACTTAAAGTAACATAAGAGGCCTCGAGCTCCTCAATAACTTAGATCTTCCTTCCATCTAGAAGATACATATATTGGGAAATCCTAAACTCTTTCTTGTTAGCTCCTAGAATAACCATTAACTAAGAAAAATCCATTATCCTCTTCCTCAATATGCCCTTAATGACCTAGCACAACATCATAAGAAAACTAGACCTCCAAAAGTGTTGTCTTTCCTTAAAATATTAATGAGCTCCCTTTATAGAGAATTATTTGATGAATATTTCTTGAGAAAACCTCCCATCTAAGATAGAGAAAGAGAGCTATAGAAAGAGAGCTAATCTATTGGACCTTTATATCTCTTAACATCCCATTCATATCAAACCTACCTAAAAATATTTTTTAGAGTACAACTTTATGCATGTTCTTCGTGTTGGAAATTTTTTCCAAGATCCTTAAACCAATAAATAATATCCAAATTTATTTCCTATAATGATTCCCTAAAAGGGAGAGAAATCGTCCCCTCGTTGCCTCTATAAAGAATATCTACTAAAGTACCATGGAAGTCATGGATACAAAGGCCTTAAAACCATTAACAAGGTTTAGCTTGGTGGAGATTGATAAACAACAAAGCATAGTTATGGCATTAAATATGGAGAAAAAATTACAAGAGATGTTGAGGTGTGGGAACTCAAAGGAAAGGAGGATACATGTTAGTGCATTGATACATAATAATGCTCGAAAGAGAAAATACTTGGTGCAAGACCACTACTAGGATATAAGATCAAGAAAATTTTTGTTCTTTTAGGATGACTCTTCTTAGTACTAGGAACGACCAAATAGACTAGAAATGTCTATAGAATCTAGAAACCTCCTTCACTATTGGAATTGGTATTGCATTACTCATAATTGGAAGAAGACGTGTGGCATATCTATCAATAAACTAGAACTTATAAATTAATAGAAAGTTATCCTCCACAAATCTTAAACCAATATTTATAGATGTTTTCAAGATTTCTTCTATGGGATTTGGAAAGAACATAATAGCCACATATTTGAAGATGGTAAAAGGGGAGAGGAATATATAGGTAGAATTTCCTTGAAACATAAAGAAATATCTTTTATTTTTCTTGGCCCAATAAAATTAAAAGGAATTATAATAGGAAATAAATAAGTTTTTGTCTCTAAGACATGGATTCTAGGAATATTTTGTAGAAGGAACCCTCTCCTATTCCTCAAGCTAAATTTTCTAAAGCATGGTATGCTTTAGACTTTATAAAAATAAAATTTGATTATATGTCAAAAGGTAATCCATGACCATCCAAATTAGGAGGAACTTTTAGGGATTCCTCTAGTTATAACCTTAGTGTTTTTATGGGCTTTCTAGGGGTTTTACATTTTGTACTTAAGCTATAAGCCATTGAGAAATGCCTTATCCTTGCCTATATTCATGGGTATGAAAATTTGATAGTAGAAGGGGACATTATCATGTAGATGAAAACTTTCAAAAAAATGTTAAATGGCACACATGTTGACAATATGACACATAGTTGGAGACACAACTCATTCCTAGATTAAATATCCAATAGGATTTCAATCATCCCAGGAATGATTTTGCTCCCTGTAAAGCACAGAAAAAAGTATCTAGAAAATGAGCTAGATAATGAGAAAGTGTTGTTATCCTTTTAAGAGTTTAATGTAATTTTGGATAACATGGAAGGAACCAACCTAAAGGATGATTTTGTACAAATGCATAGATTAAATATGGAACCCATGTATAGGGTGGTAAGGGAGTGTATTAATGTAGTCATAACATGCAAGCAAGGGGACAAGAGGGGTGTAATTATGGTCATTCAAGGACAATGATTAATTCTCCACACACCATGAGCAACAATCTTCCATGGGAAGTAATGATGGATTTGAGAGAGAAAAGGAATGAGGTTTTCTCTTTCTACTTTTAGAAAAAGGGGAAGAAAACAATTTAACATTATGGATAAGAAGTGTTAATGTGGGAACTCAAATATTGTAGGAAACAACACCCTTTTCATTTTGCATTCTGTTAGCGCTCAAATCTACCTTAGGCTGAAATAAGGTAAGACTCAAGGCCACATCAAACCACGCTCAGCCTCGTAGCTAACCCTACGAGGACAGGAGAGGGCTCTCTCCAGGTCAAACTCGGCAAAAGATAATCGAAGAGGCTCGAGATGACTGAATTGATGACTGATTTTAGGTTAGGTATGAAGTACAAAGAGTTTAGAATTGATTTTTAAAGATTTTGTTGAATTCAAGGGAAGGGCAATTTTGGATGCGGGGATGAGGCACAGCGTTTGCAGAGGTCTACCTGGGGAAAAATAGGCGATTGTATTGATGCCTTAAAGCAAGTGAGATGGGTAGATCAAACTGGTGAGGAGTTAAGGAGAGCAAGGGAGTCTCAGGGATTCTCCTTAAACTGAAGAAAACATAGAATATTAAACAAATTTAAAGGCAGAGCATAGAAAGTTCATGGATTCTACCTTAACACTTCATTTGTTTAATTACAGAAGACTTAATCAATAAAATGATACACATACACAAATTACAAGTACTGAGAGAAACACACCATCAACACATAAAGCCACATGGATCCCAAATAGTGCTGCAAAACCTTAGTCTTTCCTTTGCCAAAATGCAGATATGATATGTACAATATAGTCTCAAGCTATTCCCAAGAGTCCAACCCTGAAAA
>APFE031246770.1:240979-278127 GCA_000404065.3 Pinus taeda | reverse complement strand
GTCGTGCGGCTGCAAATAAGGCCCTGGGGCCTTTCTGATATGTCACATATACTAGAGCATCAACATGCTCGGTCTCAGGAATGTCAAACTACTATGAAGGCCCTCCCTCATCATGAACTATCTCTGGAGGAGGCTGTAGCATGGAACAGAAATCACGGGAGATGAAATCCTCCCAAGCAATACCCTAATGTGCCAACTGATGCATCACTACGATTTTGATCAATGCATAGTGATATCTGCTCCTACTCTGATGTGCCGGGGTCTTCCTCTGTACTAAAGGTACCATCCTCTCTATGTTTCGGCACATGAAAAATGGAATGTTCATCATACGTACCCGTGTCAAATGCATCAACAAACGAACATGGTACGCATAGAGACGTGAGAATCTTCCCTCACAGCTGAAATATCGACTGATGAGTTTCATCAATGGTGCAAACTCATCTTTCAGGTATCTAAAAGGAAAGGCTGCACTCAAGTGTCTAATATATGCGGGCTTGACATATGGCTCATAGTAATACCTGTCCAGCATCTGGCGTTTACTCCATTCCTCCCCCACATTTGGTATCCCAATGGCTTGAGCAATAGTGTCGGGTGACAAAGTGAAATCCACTCCGGCAAGGTTTACATGACCATCCTATAAGTTAAGGACAAATAGACGAACCAGTTCCCGATGATGCTGAGTTTGTGAGATCATCTCACAATATTGGTAACATACTTGGCGCCGAAAACAATCCATTGCAAGTGGGCAAGCTTGTAATTGAGCCAAAGATGTAGGCTCCTCCCTAACATGCTGTCCACTTTTGCCACCTTTGTGATACCTCTATGGCACATTAAGCACATTAACCTCCAGTGTAGAGTCACTACCATAATCCTGCTCATATACTAACTCGGTCTCTAACATGTTCTTTAACAACAAGGTAGCTAGAATATATATATATATGCTGATATAAAACTGTGTGCCAAAATTTGACTGTTGACTTTTTGTCTTTTTATCAAAATGTTGTGACCAAGGGGACATAAATGACAAGGGAAATGTTAGGAAAAGGGAAGCATTAGGGAAATGGGAACAATGGAAATAAAATAAGGAAATTAGGGAAGGAAAAGGGGCATAGAAATGTTTTAGGGTTTTCAAATAAGGTAGGGATTATATGGCTATAGGGGAGGGATTAGGATTTTGAGAGAGGAAGGTGTAGTCTTCGTGGGGATTTATTGGGGAAAATATTTGGGGAATATAGGAAATGGGAAACAAGGGAAATAAGAAACCTTGGCAAGAGTGATTTTTGAAAACCCTACAACAAACTTGGCACTTGAATCCTTACAGCAAATTGATGAACATGGAGGGTTTTGTACACTTGGTTTTCATGACAAATATATCCTAATGTCTTTATATAAACCATCAAAAACCAAAATCAAGCCATGAGTGCAGGCCTACGTATGAATTTATGCGTGAGGAGAGGTGATTTGAGTGATTTCTGGGTGAATTTCAAGCATAAAATCCTATGCGCCGCGCGCTTTACCCAACACGTCACACGCTCTGGATGCACCACGCGCGTGTTTATTTGCACTGTAAAAAGTTGCCTGATGCGTCGTGCGCCTCTGGTGCGCCGCGCGACTATCCTGATGCACCGCGTGACCTGGAACTGACCCAAACTACTCACAAACTTGCAAAATCGCCTTTGAATGATGCTCTTGGCTCTCAAAATGTGGAATGGGTTGCAAATGAGGAGAAATGACTTGATATAGCCTCCCTTTTAATTTTTTCTTGACCAAAACCCATTTTCTTATGTTTTGTTGTTGACACTCTTTCACAATTAATAGACTCTGATCTTTTTGGTTTCATCCTTAAAATTGGTTGAAATGATGATTTTCTTTGATAATTTTTTGCAGTGATAGCTCTGATATGCTTCGGCAAAGGAGACCATGGCTGCATTTGAACAATTGAAGAACTAAAAATTTTGACAATTTTTACAAAAATGAGGTGGTGACTTGTCTTCAAAACAGAGTTTTGAAGAGAAGTCCTTATTCAGCTGTATAATGATGAAAACTCTTGAAGTGATGATCTATCAAAGACATCCCTCTAGCCTGTTGGTCTTCTAAGGCTTTTCAAGACTAAACTGACTCAAACCCTAGACCTAGACCTAAAAATTGAAAACATGATTGTAAATGACTTGTGAAGCTTTATCACTTAACCTGAACCAGCAGTGATATGCACGAGGGGAATGAGTGACACAAACCACTCCATCAGAGTTATGGCATGCCTAACGAAATGATACTGATGAAAACTGGTGGGACACCTAAAACATGAAATGCAAAAAAGAGCTTTGATCTCTAATGGAAGGATAACTAGACCGACTCTAACATTGGCTCCAATGTGGATGGTAGCTCCTTGGAGATCCCAAGAACCACAGATCTTTGGGGGAGTAGACTAGTGCCTTCATCCATTTGGGCGATGGAGTCATTATTTGAACGGATAACACAAAACCTTTGACACATTTATTGAATGAAAACTTGACTGAAAACTAACTGAAACTTGATTGAAACTTGACTCAAACCGCCTAGATGGAAAACTGAAATAACTTGAAAAAACTAATTCAACAGGCCAAACACAAATGACTCATGACTGACTTAAAACAAGACTTTACAAAGCTTTTGGAAAAAAGGCAGCAATCCATCAAGATTTGGAATCATGATGACAACCACCTGCATACTAATGAAATATGTACAATCATGTGTAATGAGATTTCCAATGTAACCAATCCAATATATGGCTACATACCAAATTTCTGCTCTCACTTTTCTCGAGCAGGCGGAACGATGTACATGTAGGCAACTCACAATAACCACTGAAAACAAGGCTTATGATAACGAACTAGGCAAAATTTATCTTCTCTAGTGCTTGAAAAAGGATGCTGAAGGGATCTTGATAATCTTGAAGCACTATCTTGTCTTGAGATCCAGTAGCAAAAATACAAGTACTCCCTTCATTCTGATCTGAAAGAACAATTGATTTCCAAGGGATAGGAATGCACAGAGAAATATGTGCTTCTGCCATCTAAGTGTTAGCTGTAGGTTCCTTGACCATGAGAAATCCTGGCATATTGTCTCTCTCACACTCATACTCCTCATCTTCATGGTCTAGGTCATTCTTAAACAAAAAACAATCTCCAAGATTATCAAACATGACAGCCTTATCATCTTTGTGAAAGAAAATATTACCTGTTTGCTACTCTATAAAACTGATTACAAGACCGTCATTTTTTTCAAAAGAGGAAGAAGTTTCACCAACACTTTCCTGACTATGTGTGCACTGGAAATCTGCTGTAGCTTTGGCTAAAACATGACATTTCAAGAGTTGATCTATTTCATCTTCAGACAAAGGAGATAATGCTTTTTGTTTTCTTTTGCTCAAACAGTAATTGTCTTCATATGACATGGCAATCAAATTATCATTTACCACTGAGTTATCAAAAGAAGATTTCTCGCTTACCTGAACAAAGATCCCATCTTGTTGTCCATGAAATGACCAGATTACCTCCTCATGAAGGCTTTGGTTAATAACTTTGTCTTCTTCATTCCAGCTGATCTCAACAATAGAGCTCTCCTTCATGGGATTCAGAACAAGGTTGTCTTCAACATCACGATCTGAATCTAGATTTGAAATGACTGAGTTGACTTTATCACATTTTGAAGTTGAAACTTGACTTTCATGCATGTTGTCTTCTTCTATGGAAAGATCTGGAATAAAACCTTCCCCTTCATCATCTTCAACTGTACTTAGATCTTGATCTTGCTGCAAATTTTCCAGTGCATCTTGACAAGTATCCTATGAGTTTTCTTTATACTGCTGAAATGGATTTTCATGCAGGGCCTCCATGATCTCATCATCCATGAAATTATCATCTTCGTAATATTCCTCAAGGCTTTCAATAAAAGTAGAAGCATGTTTGCAACAGTCATGAACTAAATTTAATGATGGATAAGACGCTTGATATCTTTCAATGAATAGGGCATGAAAATATTTTAAACAATAAATACAGGCCATCGGAAAATTTTCATACCAAGATTGGGCTTCACCTTCGAGAATGGCCAGGAATATCTTCATCAAGCAATCTTCAGGAAAATCCACTTTCAACTTGCGAATATGGATATGAAATCTAACCAGATGTAAAACAACATCTTTCTTACCATCATTGTTAAACGTAGGCAGATTCCTTGACCAATCTACCTTGGGCATCTTATTCGGAAAACCTGGAAGCATCGATTTCTGGATTGTTCAGTGAATAAAGTCGCCAGGTGAATGTTTTCAGCCTTCTGATGTCTGACCGTTGTTCACCATCAACCATCAGATCTGAAATTGATACACGTACTGAGGCAATTTATAAGTTAAGTGTTACAATTACAAGCTACACCATAGATCGACTGAAGCAATGTTTATCTACTATGCACTCGCAGAGCAATGTGCAGTTCAAAGGCTACTTGGCGTGACTTTAGACTCCGTCTGTAGCTATAAATCAAATAACACTAACAAGCAAACCGGTTCTTCCCTAGTGGAGTCGCCACTATGTTAGCACTCAAATCTACCTTAGGCTGAAATGAGGTAAGACTCAAGGCTACATCAAACCACGCTCAGCCTCGTAGCTAGCCCTACGAGGACAGGAGAGGGCTCTCTCCGGGTCAATCTCGACAAAAGATAATCAACGAGGTCGAGATGTCACCCTCGTGGAATTGATGACTAATTTTAGGCTAGGTATGAAGTACAAAGAGTTTAGAATTGTCTTTTAAAGGTTTTGTTGAATGCAAGGGAAAGGCAAATTTGGGTGCGGGGATGAGGTACAGTTTTTGCAGAGGTCTACTTAGGGCAAGATAGGCGATTGTTTTGATGCCTTAAAGCAAGTGAGATGGGTAGATCAGACTGGTGAGGAGCTAAGGAGAGCAAGGAAGTCTCAAGGATTCTCCTTAAATTGAAGAAAACATGGAAAATTAAATAAATTTAAAGGCAGAGCATAACAAATTTATGGATTCTACCTTAACACTTCATTTGTTTAATTTCAGAAGATTAAATAAGGAAAGTGGTACACATACACAACTTACAAGTACTGAGAGAAACACACCATCAACACATAAAGCCACATGAATCCCAAATAGTGCTGCAAAATCCTGGTCTTTCCTTTGCCAAAAATGTAGGTAAGATATGTACAATAGAGTGTCAAGCTATTCCCCAGAGTCCAACCTCTCCAACCCCTGAAAATAATTGAGAAATTACATCATATAGACCATCCTAACCCCTTTCCTTGCCTCTAGGGGTTGAGCTCATCATTCTAGGAGCTGTTTCAACCAATTCTAAACAAAGCACTACAATTTAGGCAGTCAAAACAACTTGCCTCTATAAGCTAGGAAACCAATTCATTCATTAATTTTTTTCTATTTTATGAATGAATCATCTAGAATAGGTAAATAAGTGTCAAATCAACATAATATTCCATTAATTACATCAATAAGGGTGAAAAATCACATCACAAGTCAAAACTGGTCAAACTGGCTTCATTTGCTGAGCTGAGGATGAAAACTGTGCCAAAAAACCCTGTGCGCCGCGCGCCTGAGCCCTGTGCGCTGCGCGCCTTTCCACCTGTTTTTGGGGCACTTCCTGGCATCCAAATTGAGCTCAGGTTGGCTTGTTCGAAAGCCATGGATGTATACTTTCTAACCCAAGTGGAATTTTCCAATTTGGTGTCTATTTGACCCTCCAAAAGTGCATTCTCCCAGAAGTACTTCCTGCTAGTGCAAAAAGTGGCAGAAAGGTGATTTTCATGATGTTTTTGAGCCTTTTGGTCACCCAAAACTTGATGAAATTCTTTGGCAATGGCTGAGCATGTATAATTCATCATGAAAATCCAAAACTACAAGCCATTTGTGATTTGGACCTCCCCATCTTATGGGTCGCGCGCTGCGTGCTACGCGTAGAGCCCAAAAACCTGTTTTGCAAGCCAAAAATTTCTCCGAAATTGCTCAAATTCGGAGCGAAGGCCCTCCATCATGTATTAGGTCCAGCCAATGAAGCCTCGGCCAAAATTCAAAGTCTATCCTCCCTTTTTCGACATTTTAGTGCCCTCCTGGTGCATGCAGTTTCAGTTGTAAAGTCACTGTCTTGGTCATATAATGTATCGGTGTTTGCTTCCATGGTGTTGAAAGTCTATGCCAAGTGTATGTTTGGTTTGTTGAGAATGAAAAATGAGAACCTGGTGCCTTGTTTCAATGCCAAATGTGTGCCAAAGGGAAATGAGAGACTGCTGGGATAGGGTATAGTATATGGACTAGCGTTTGGGTTTGGGACTTTGTAAAATAGGAATTGGGGGTATGGGATCATATGATAGGATTATGAGGGGATTAATGAGGAAGTTTGATGAGTTACTTTGGGAATGGGAAACAAAGGGAAATGGGAAAAAATGATAAGCTTGGTTACACTTTGTTTTTGAAACCCTACAACATTTTTTGCATTCAACCCTACAACAATTTTCATTGACAAAGGAGGGCTTTCCACTTGGATTTCTAAGGCAACATATGATGAACCCATTACATTAATCTTTCAAAAGTCAAGCACAAGTGGTGGATATGAGCCTACCTGCAAATTTGTGCGGAGAGGAGGCGATTTGATGCCTTTCCAAGCAATTTTCGGCCTTAAAACCCAGTGCGCCACGTGCCTCACCCAATGTGCTGCGCGCCTCTGATTTGCCGCGCCAGTGTATTTTTACAATGCGTTTTTGTGCCTGATGCACCGCGCGCCCAGCCTGATGCGCCGCGCGCACCCAATGACATAGTGCATTTTTCATGAGGCTTTTGGAGGCCTTCCCGATGTCAAAATTGGGCACAGGATAGCTCGTTGGAAAGGTCTTCGAGTATAATTTCCAACCCAACTATAATTTTTCAATTTGGAGTTCATTTTCCTTGTCAAAAATCAAATCTCCCAAGACTGGTCAAAATGTACCAAATGAGGCTGCCTCAAGGCAGAGTGATGTTGCAGTCAACTTTTGAATGCCTTCCTCAACTCCAAATTGAGCTCATGATAGTTCATTAGAAGGATATTTTTGTCTAGTTATCCTTTGACTCATCAAGAAAGTTATTTGGCCAACCAAGCTAGGAGAAAACTTGATTTTCCCAAGGTCACTTCAGAGGTGCATCAATTCTCCCAAGGCGATTGTATTTTTGACATTTCTCTAAAACCATGACACCTGTGTAAACAGTGAGGGAGGGTTTTCTTCTTTGGTATGTTTTGGACAAAAATCTCTCTCAATTTTCCAAAATTCATCTTTGATTGCTCTGAAACATCTTTTGAGTGACACTTATCCCGATGTGTGAAACAAGGGATTTTGTCGAAATGAAGCGAAATGAAGGGGATAAGGGGCTTCTAAATTCTTGGGGAAATTTTGGGAAGTAGGGAGGGATGTTAGGAAGCAGGGGAAAGTGGAATCTCAGAGATTGAGTGAGGGGAAGGGGTCTAAAAGGGAAAAACACAGGCCCAACCTAGAAAATTGCCAGGTTGTAGCTAGAAACTAGGGTTTGTGGGAAAATGAGGAATTTGGGGATCTCAGTGATGGGAAGTGTTTGGTAAGGTACTTTAAGGATAGTGGAAGGTGTATGAACATCTGGATACAAGTTTTTTTGATGATTTGTCCGTCCAAGAGAAATTTGCTTCAAAACCCTAGGAGAGGGAAATGACCTTACCTAGGTGCAACTGAAGCATGAACAAGGTGTGAAATGACCCAATGGAACCTAACATGATGATGAAAACCCTATGAATGATGATAGAATCAGATGAATAGCGACATAGACTGACATTTGGACAATTTTGAAAAGAGTGAAAACAAACCCTAGACCTAATGCCTAGTGACCAAATTTTGCTTGAAGACTCACTGAAATGACAAAATTTGACCTTGACACTCTGAGACAACTTTGTAAGAGAATATTTGATCACTGGAGGAAGACTGGAAAGACTGACACTAACAAGTCCATGACTCATGACTCTATCAATAGTCCATGTCCTCCTCCATGTCATAATCACCACCACTGCCACTGCCATTTGACTCTACTCCATCCTCGTCCTCTATGCCAAATCCAAGATCTTCTACTACATTTATTGGTGTGGAGGATGACCCCTCAAGATACTCATCACCAAAAGTCACTGGTTCTAGCACTGGGTCATTAATATCCATGTTGGCTAACGCGAACTCAACACTGTCGTACAAGCCCATATCATCAGGAGACACATCTCACATATTTGTCTTGCCCTTCAACCACTCCTACCTGTGCCTATAAATAAGACAAAGGTTGGTGTGCAC
Organism: Pinus taeda; assembly: GCA_000404065.3. Classification (NCBI taxonomy): domain Eukaryota; kingdom Viridiplantae; phylum Streptophyta; class Pinopsida; order Pinales; family Pinaceae; genus Pinus; species Pinus taeda. Next base: position 269,794 of record APFE031246770.1, on the reverse strand, counting down.
ATACACCATTGTCTCTACCCTGGATTTCTCAAGCTTTCTCTTTTTCAAACTATATAGATTCCCATAAGTGCTTCAATTCCTCTCACATCAAGAAGATGAAGTAACTTGAGAGAGGATCCTCAAGGCTAATTGTTGTAGAATAGGGCATGCTGCCCCATGAGTTACCCACCAAGCATAGGCATCTTTGACCCCCCCATCTCCAAGTACATCATACCCCCAAATCTACAAAGCCTTCTTCCACCTTAGGAAAAGATGCTCTATCCTGTAATATCCTACTGAATGCTATCTTCCTCCTCTGTGAAATCTCTCAATCCATGTGACGAGGGTATCTGTGTGAGGTCCCACCACAGAGCCATTCTTGACTGTAGTACTTGGGATTCAAAGAGTGAGCTAGGCAATGCAAAGGTGTGCAATTCTTATCCCACCTAGAGATAATAATATCCTGTATGGTGGACCATAAGATCTCTACTGATGTCTCATATCTAGGGCACTCATTCTCTATAACAATAGTCTTCACAAACTCAATCATGGAATCCCAACCCTCATAAATCTCTCTTAAGATGGGTTGGTCTATGTCTATGATCCGCAAGAAAGAAATGACAGGGTTCATGATCTTTATGGTAAGATCCAACCTCTCCCATCAACCATAATCTAACACTCCGTCCTTCTCCTTTTTTGAAGCAGCTTGATCTGTCTTTCTCCAAAAATACCAAAGATTTGAAATAATGATGGCCCCAAGAGTGGCCTTCACCTCCTCCAACCTCTTAAGCATAATGAATGAGGAAGAAAATCGAGTATCTGTAATCTTCAACAATGATAGATGTGTGTACTCTTTATATATTGTGAGGGAATAGGTATGGTTTTGTACAAAATTTTGGATATGGTATGCATCCTCAATAAGATTGCCAATCCATGTCACATCTGAAGCAATAGATTTAAGTGATAATTTCAGGGAATGAACAATGCATGGTGTCCAAAATACTTGTGGATATTTAGTTTCCACAATCAAGCCATCAACTTTGCAAACAAGTGCATTATCTGTGATGATTTGCACACAACTTTCAATGCCTACATCTTCAATAACTTTAATAAACAACCTACCCATATATTGTGCATCCTTGTATTGTCTAAGAGCATCAACTTCTTTGAAGAAGACTAGTCCATTTTGGGAATATACCATGAAATTGATGAGAGTATGGTGTGCTGTATCTGTCCATCCATCGAAAACAATACTGACACCAAATGAGATCCATGATGATTTAATAGGTTGTAGAATTTTATCCACCTCCTTCCTTGACTTAACCAACAATGTGGTTCTAAGCTTCTCTGAACTTGGAGGCACATGCCTAATTGGAGCCATATCAACTAGATATGGACACATCTCAATAAACAAAGGAGACCGTGCAACATTAAGAGAAATAAAGTCGAGATAGAAAAGAATGCAATTGTAAGATCAACCTCATCTCGCTTCTCACATTGAAAAATCTTGTCCATTGGACCAATACAAGTTTGGGCTGCCCTCTTTTTTGTTGGCAAAATTTCAGCCCCACTACCAAATCTACTACTGCTATTATTCCTCAAGAATGGAAGAGGATCTTCATTTTTTCTAATTTTCCTACTTGCTACCACCACATTCCCAAAACTAGCTGCATCCTACCTTTCCAAATCCATTCTTTCTTTAGCACTGATCTTTTTGCATGCTCCAATTCCACAAGGAAGTCCCAACAAATGGCCCTTAACTTGAAAGTAAGTGCTCTTAAATTCACCCTTGTAGAAATTACAAGACCATAGCACATTCCCTCCGGCACCAACCTTTGGCCCTCGTTTCTTGGTTACATACTTCCATAAAGGGTATTTGTTTAGTTGTGCTTGTTGGCTTGCTACAACAACATCATATGTGGGTTGAGAAGCACCTAAAGCTTCACTTGAAGCACTTGGGGCACTATGACCAACATAAGGTGAAAATATTAGAGGGGGGGACCACAAAAAGCACCACCCTTGTCTTTCCTTTGACCTCTGCTAACTACCTTGGATGATTGAGCCATTAATATTCTTGCTATTATAAAGTCCACACTCCACAGGTGTAATAAAAATGACTTTCAAGTGCAAGTTGCCAGTTGCAACAATCACCAAATCCTTCACCTACAAAAAAATGATTAAACAATTAAGAAATTTCTTGAACATTGATAACATAACCAAGATGGCAATTGGCAGGATATTACATGCAATCTTAAATCATGTATTTCTGTAATTTGACTTGTTACATGGTAGTGGATAGAGTGGATGTTACAAAAGAAGGCATGGTGTATTTCACAGAGCTCACCTATAATTTAATAACCAATTACAAAAATTTTCCCATTCACAAATCCTTGTAGGTGGCAGTCACAATGCACGACCTAGGAATGTATGGTTGTTCTGTGCATTGGTGGATTAGAATTTTATAGTGGATATCTAAATATAAAAATTAATGAAGGACTTAGGAAACTCGTATTACATGGCAGATTTGGGGTTGAGATGGATGTTGATACTGATAACACTCACTAGAATGGGGAAGATTATGAAAATGTTCTCGTTTAATAGATAACATAGGGATGTATTTTTCTTGTAGACTATTATTTGAACTAACTGATTGGGGCATGAGGACTAACTGAATGGGTTGAAACTTGATAGTATATTTTTGAGATTTGAGAATACTCGATTGTGAAAATATTTTCTGAAATCTTGAACATTTATCAATACTAGGATTGCTTTGTTAAATTGTCTTTTACAATATACGATATTTCATATTAAAATTCAAAGTTCCAAAACATCAATAATAAATATTCTATACGGGCTAGGTTTAAGCTCAAACTATATTTTCTAGTTACTATTACTAGTAGTTAAAAAAAAAATCTTAGGGAGAAATTACTTTATTTGTTTGCAATGATTCTAGAATTGGCATGGGCAGTTCACCACACTAGGGAGGCAAACGATGCTACTCTTGGGGTGAATACTAACGTTGACAAAGAAAATATTCTACGATGTTTCATATCGGAATTTGGATGAAATTTAATATTTGCATGCCATGTGCATCAGTTTCTCTTCCTTGAATTTAATTATTTTTCAGTTGTTCAACATTGATTTTTAAATCTTTTGCCTGCTGCTTATATTGTGTAAGGAAATATAGATTGATGAATTTGCAGAAGGGATATATTGGTTGCTATTTGCAGTGATCAATAGATAAGGGCTATCGGTTCAAAGAAAGGATACATCTCCAAAACATAAAATAAGACATCAACACCCGAGATCAACCTATGGGTCTCCAATTGACATCCTATCATTGAATCACGAGTAGGTTGGAATAGAGGGTGCAGTATAGCAGAGTGGAATGGATTAGAAAAGACAAAAATTTTGATGGCTTGCATACCTGGCATGCCGTACCATGCAAACACCACTGACCAATGACTCCAACGAGAAAACGAATAATCTCTAGGGACAACAGCAATTTGACGAAGAAAAACAACTAAAAAACCTGAAAAAATGAACTCGCGTGGGCTTTCTAGCGATTTTTCGTGGGACACATGTCCAAATAGGGAAAAATGTTAGGTCATGTTTTATCCACTTATGACACGCGTGTTTCGATCAAAGGACATGATGGAAATGTATTGAATACATTTTATGTTTTGGAGGACACATTCAAAACTGTGTTGGACACATTTTAGGGCATATTTTGCATTCAACACGTGAAATATAGGACATGTGACCCTGGGGGATGTGTCCTGTGACTTAGCCTTCAGCTGATCTGCATCTTGGGGCATAGCTACCACTACATTTATGTATGTCTTCAGGCCAAACTCATCCATAAAGAAGGACATCCTTACCTTTCAGATGACATAGTTGGAAGCACCATGCAACCTGTCCTAATATCAAAGCCCTACAATGGCCATCTCAACAAATGTCAAAAATATCATCTTCCCTTCTGCTTAGTGGCTGCTCAGCTATTCACACTCCCTTCTGGAGTGAAAAACTCTTGACACAACGATTGTTGATTTGTAAGGGAAATCGATCTTCTTGAGACTAGAACCCTCAGGAAAATTTTCCCTCAATGTGTGCAATTCTTCCTCCCGATGCTAAGTCACCTGATATGTGGATTCAGGATTCGACGGATACGGGGATTCGAGTGTTGGATTCAGACATGCTGATCCCTTGGAACATGACACATTCGGATATGTTATATATATATATATATATATTACACAAATTCTCATACATGATACAAATTCATTGATTTCAAACATAGATCTTCATCTAGATGTAACTTTTACTGTTTACAAAGTAAGTTAGTAACATTATGGTATGCATAGTACATACAAAATTAAAATACAATTGTAATTTGTGACATTTCACATAAATCATAAATCATAAATTCTGAATTCATATTACATATTCAATTCATCAATGATCCAATAGGAGAAAGACAAGATAGTAAGATAAATACACTAACAACTGTAGTTTTCTCATTAAGTCATAAAAATTAAAATGTGTTACATAGGTAGTGCAATTCCAATAGAAAATAGAAATAGAAAATACAAAACAACTACAAGTATACAAGCCTCAAGGTAGTAGGTAGCTCATGACTCATGAGTCATCAATCCTCATAGTCATCATCAAAATCAGCATCACTGTCCTCATCATCATGGCCACCACTGCTCTCCCTTGCTACATCCTCCTCCCTTGTATCCAAAGTTGTCTCTGCATCTACTATTGTGGAGGATGACCCCTATATATTATCACCATCATCAAATCTAACAGGCTCTAGCATTGGATGATTGAGATCCATGTTGGCCAATGCCAACTCAACATTGCTCTCTAGACCCATATCATCAGAAAAGGCATCCCACATCTTTGTCTTTCCCTTTAACCACTCTTCCCTCTGCCTGTAAATAAGATGAAGGTTGGTGCACACATACACCATTGTCTTTGCACTGGACTGCTCAAGCCTGCTCTTCTTAACACTATACAAATTCCCATATGTGCTCCAATTCCTCTCGCAACAAGAGGATGAAGTCACTTGAGAGAGGAGGGCTTGTTGCCTCATGGCTAATTGCTGTAGAGGAGGGTTTGTTGCCCCATGATTTTCCTACCAAGAATAGGGCTTCTTAGCACCCTATCTCTAATCAGATCATATCCTGCAAATCAACCAGTGCTAGTGGAAAACACTACAAAGGCATCCTCCACCTCATCAAGAAATGCTCTATCCTAAAAAACCCACCTGAATGCATCTTTCCTCCCCTGTGAGATTTCAACATACATGTGAGTAGGGAATCTGCGGGAAGGCCCACCATTCAGCCACTCATGGCTGTAGTATTTTGGGTTCAATGAGTGAGCCAAACAATGTAAAGGTGTGCAATTCTTGTTCCATCTGCTGACAAGAATATCCTGTATAGTGGTGAAGAAGGCCTCTAGTGATGTCTCATACTCAGGGCACTCACTCTGTAAAATAATTCTCCTCATAGACTCAATAATGGAATCCCATAGGGTCCATGATCTGAATAATTATATCTACCCTCTCCAACCAAGCATCATCTAGCACTGTGTCCTTCACTCTTTTAGAGGCTACTTGATCCGTCTTTCTCCAAAAAGACCAAAACTCTGAAATAACCATGGCCCCAAGAGTGGTCTTGACCTCCCTCAACCTCTTCAACATGATGAATGAAGAGGCAAACCAGTATCTATAATCTTCAACAATGATAGATTGATGTACTCCTTGTAGATAGTGAGGGAATTTGTGTGATTTTGTACAAAGTTACAGATATGCCGTGCATCCTCAACAATGTTACCAATCCAAAGCACATAAGAAGCAATGGATTTTAGAGCTAAGTTCAATGAATGGACAATACAAGGTGTCCAAAACACTTGTGGATATTTAGCTTCCACAATCATGCAAGTAGCCTTGCAAATAGGTGCATTTATCTATAATGATTTGCACAAAAGAATCAACACTTACATCTTCAATAACTTTAATAAACAACTCACCCATATATTGTGCATCCTTGTATTCTCTAAGTGTATCCACTGCTTTCAAGAAAACTTGACCATTCAAGGAAGACACCATGAAGTTGATAAGTGGGTGCCATGCTAGATCTGTCCATACATCAGAAACAATGATAACCCCAGATGTTGGCCATGATGCTTTAATAGGCTCAAGCATTTTTTGCACCTCTTTTTTTGCCTTTATGAACAATGTGGTACTAAGTTTCTCCGAACTAGGAGACACTTACCTTGATGGATCCCCTTGAGTTAGAGCTCGGCACATCTCAATAAATAGAGGTGAGCGTGCAACATTAAATAATATGAAGTTTTGATAGAAAAAAAAGGCAATGGTGAGATCAAGCTCTTCTCGTTTATCCTTTTGAAAAATCTTGTCCATTGGACCAAGTGAAATTGCCTTTCTTTTTGCTGCTTGTCCCCCACTAGAACTCTCAAATGGGAATTTGTTGCTGCCTTCCTAAAAAATGGAAGGGGGTCATCATTCTTATTTTTTTATTTTTATTTTGCAGCCACATTTTCCATACCAACATTGAACTCTCTTTCCATTTCTTTCCTGTTTTGTAAAGGAACTTTTGTACAAGCTCGAACTCCACAACCTGGTAAAGCCAACAAATGGCCTTTCACAAAGAAATATGTGCTCGTGAAAGTACTATGCCAAAAGTTGCATCTCCAATTCACATTGCCTCCTCCCTTCACCTTGCTTCTTGGCCCTTGCTCTCTTGTGACATATTTCCACAAGGGATATTTCTCAATCTTACATTAAGGAGGAAGTCTTCCCTCAACATTACTTGCAATAGAGGGAATACTTGCAACAGACTCTGAGGAAATTGGGGGAGGAGGGGCATATCCAATGGGTACATTTGTCCCCTTCCTTTTCTCCTTCCCCACTGCCCTTGATTGAACCATGAATACTGTAAAAAAAAAAAAAAAAAACAAGAAATGCACAAATTTGTAAAAGAAATTCACATGCAAACTACTGTAATATAAATGAAAAGAAATAGAGAGGAAATGCACTTAAATGTTTCTTGAATCTCCTTGAAAATGCTCCCACACCCTTTTCTTCTTGCTCCAAACCCCTCACAACAAACCCACAACAAAAGAGAGAAGAGAAAATGAATAAAAAGAAAATCTCGCCTTTTTGAGGCCGCGCGGGTCATTTTTTTTCAGATTCGTGTCTAGAAATTGAGACACAATATGTCTGATTGGGACACGATTTGGATTAGACCATGTCGCAATCAGACACATCATGGCCCGATTTCCGGACACGAATCTTGCCCGATTTGCCAGATTCTGGACACGTCAGCCTATTTTGACGAATCGGGTTTCATAGTTCTGACACTAGCTCTTCTCTAGCAAGCTGCTGCAAAACTAATGCATCTAGCTAGAGGTCTGCTGTGCAAAAATATTGGCTACTCCCTATGCCTCTGGAATCCCTTGATCTAGAGAGATCAAATTTTTCTATCCCTCTCTCAAAAAAATTGAATCTCCTCAAGAAATTCTGCCTCTTGGCTAAGGTGACTGCGCTTCCATCTAGGGTTTCGATCTGTTTTCCTCACTGAACAACAAAACTCCCTCTTCGCTACTGACCTCTCTGGCTAATCATTTGCGCTTTGATAGCATGTGAAAATTCGGAAACCCGAATACTATTGCAACAACTAGAAATTATTTGCCTAATTGTTATTTTTAATTAACAAATTATTTACTGTTTCCTAGAACAAATACTAAATAACTCACACTACAATCTACACAAATAAAAATGCTAAAGAATAAATTCTGGAAGAAATGCTAGCACACACTTAAATTTACACAGTTATTTTTGGACCAATTTCCCTGGAAAAACCCAACTTGGGAAAACCGGTGCAGCAGTGAGGATTTTATTTATTATGCAGTGGTAAAATCTGAGTACATCTATGGATGCCCAACTGGCTATCCAAAAAACAAGAAATATGAGCAAAATACTGAAGGGAATTACCCTTCTCCCATAAGAAATCTTTGGCTGGACTTTCGTTATCAAAAACTCGACCTCCTAGAGCACTGCGTCAGCCTCTGCACTGCTCGACGTAGCTGGCTGGATGAATTGCTTCGGACTGGGCTCTAATGAAGTTTTTCTACCTCTGGAAGCTAAGAAAATCGTCTCTTCGACTCTTTGGGACTCCTTCTCGGCCTCTGGAACTGAGAATGATTTTCCTTTCTCCAAATTGAACTTCCTTGCTGAAGCAATTGCGCTGCCCCTCAGCGTTGCATCTATGGGATGATTCGGTTCACTTGTTGTTGCCTCTCTGAATCTAGAAAATATTTCCTCCAGAACATTGTCCCCACCCCTCACTCACTGCTTCAATCTCACTAGATCTCTCTCTGGCAACTGACTGCTGCTACTCAGGAAATTGATCTACCAAGAAATTGAACTACTGAAGTGTTTTCTCCAAGTGTCCATTGACTTCTTCTTATAATCCTCTGTTGGGACTCCAACGACCAAGATTCGATCATAATCGATGTCTAGGATTAACTTAAAGTCAATTCGTGTGAGTTTCTACAACATTCACACCTTGACTTAATTAATTCTGGTTAATTAGCCGTATTCCCTAAGTTTAGACTTAGGAAATATTTAAAACCTGACTAATAATCTAATTAAGTCATTTCTAGGCAGAATTTCTAGAAACAATTACTGAGTTTTGGAGATCTCATGCATTCTAGCCTCTCCATAAAATTTCAGGGCTAGAACACATCCAATGCTATAAAACTAACAAAACCTATAGCTTTCTTGCTTGAAAAGCAAGGTGATGGGATCTTTAGAAAGGGTTGAGAGGGCATTTGAGGTTAGGGTTTGAGAATATGTCTCATCAAGGAAACTCCTAGACTTAAAATGCCTTATAAATGCTTGGCTTCTAAGTGGTCTTTGTGGAATTGGAGTCAACAAGTTGTGGGACCACAAAGGGCCAAGTGGACCCAAAATTAGGTCAAGGATATGGAGTGGATCAACCAAGGATGTACTTGATCTAATTAGGGAAGGGAAGAGGATCAAAGAAATACTTTTCTTTTGATCATTTGATCCTAATGAGGTCACTAGCCAATGGGGAAACCAAGGGAAAGAATCAATATTTGATCTAGGGCTTAGAATATCTCAAGATCCCACTGTATGAATTTCATGAAATTTGGAGGGCTTCTAGAGGACACACCAACACAGTTGTGGGAAAGAGATTGAATTCTTTTGATGGTTAAATCATGAAAAAAGTGATGTCCTAGGTGACCTATGGAGGCTAGGCTTAGAAAAAGAGGGTGAGGTGAGAGAAATAAGATTTGAAAGTGATCACCTATGGAGGATTAGTGCCTTGTCCTTTGGGAATGATGGATTCAAGGAGAATTGATTGTTCGGAAAATGTTCACCCAATCAAGGAGGCCTAAAGCAACTTCGCATGGCATTAGGGCATGAGAGCAATTGCATCAAGGTTTTTATACTTAGATTTTCAATAAATGATGACTTGTCGAGATGCATTTAACACAAATTATCTCTAGGAACATTCGCCCATTCATACATGGCCCATGCCATGATGCACTGCTATAAAAGATCACAATTTCCACCAATTTGTATAGAAATGCAATAAATTTCATACTTGTATAGTGAAAATCCCAACAACATTCTGTCATGTCCCTTCTCAAACACATCCGTAACAGGGTGCTGCGACACAATTTTGCACAATTGTGGCTAAGGAAGAGAACCCATTATTTTCAACTTAGGGACTTAGAAGGAAATTCCATTTAATTTGGTTGCTAGTGGAATGTGGGGGCCACCCACATGGGAATTTGAATTGGCCCATTCGAATAGCTTGGAGGGAAAGTTGAATAGGTGGATGGAGGGGCCCACATGAGGCAAAGGAGGCCCAAGGAGTTATAAGGAGGGAGCAACTCTCTTTTTGGGTTTCATTCTTACATCTTGCAAACAAAACTACTTGACTGTTTGCTCTGCTGTTTAGCCACGAATCTCTCAAGCAAGAGATTCAACCTCTACTTTGGGAGACCATCTGTGCCTACCCTAAAGAGATAGTTCCAAGAGTTTTTCAGGAGTTCCAGGGTTGTGAGATAGCACCATCATTCAGCGCAGAGCAGGGAGTGCATATTTCTGGGCAGCTAGAGAATACACAGAAGGAGTTAGAGCCATTAGTGATTAGGTGTTTTCCGGGAGAGTTAGAGGGTTGAGAGAGCAACAATAGACCAACATTATTTTTGTATTTTATAACTAGCAGAGCCAACATTCCAATAATTCGAATTGCTAGGCTTGGGGACAACCCAGAGGCCACTTCCAACAGTTTTTGTGGAGATTGGGAGCACGAGCTATAGGCCAGAAACTGATCCAGGGAGTTAGGGATTGGATAGTAGGGGTTAACCCAACACTTTGGTACCATTTCTGGGAGGATTGATAGGCAATTTCCAGCAGGCCGAGTTTTGCAGTTGCAGCTGAAGTTGGGCTCCAAGGGGGTCGAATTTCAGAAGTCTAAAATAGCCAAAATCCTTCTTGGGTTTTTTTTGGGTTTAGGCCAAGGATTCCAAGGTTAAAAGCACATAATTTTTTGGGCAGTAGAAGTGCACCTTCTAGCCATTCGAACTTTAGCGGAAAGGCAGTTTTCTGGGGCAGCGCAATACAGATTGGTGCAACAGTTGGGCAGCCTTCAGCTTAGCCATTTTACCACTTGGGTTTGGTCATGATTTTCCATTGAGACAAGCTGAAGTGCATCATCTCGTTATCCATTGTATTTAGCCTTCAAAAAATTAATAAAATGGCTCAGCCGTTCCATATTTGCAGCGTTTTTGTGGATGCTTAATGTGTATTTTGTTTTTATAAATTGCTGCACAAATTATTTGCTTGCTATCACTTATATTCCTATTTAGGATCATTACAGTGGTATTAGAGCCTAGTTCTTGGCTCAGCTGTGGGGATTGTCTCCTATGAGAGAAGCGGACCAGCAGAACATCAGCTACCGAAGGCAGAGTTACCAGAGTAGTGAAAGAGAGCTGGAGATTACTCTAGACATGGAAGATAGAGGGAAATCAATGGTAGAGGAGGAGGAAATGGTGGAACCCAAGAGCAGGGAGGAGATGGCTTTTGATAGCCTCCTGAGGGCCCTGAATGAATTAGCCAAGGGTCAGAATAATGCAGGAGCATCCAGCACCCTTAGTCAAATAGAGGAATCCAAAGTGGAGTGAAAAGGGAGAATGTGGACCAAGGGAGAAAAATAGGGAAAATATATTTTAAAACAAATTTAAGATTGGATAAGTCTCTCGAAGATTTGTTATGATTGTTATCTACCATGTGTTATATGCATGCATGTAATGAGAGATTTAAGGGATTTTTGTTAGAGGATATGATCGGATCCTTTCGTGATCAAATCCAACAATGTTCCATATACATATGTGCATGATGAACCTGTGCTTTCAAGTGTTAGAAGAAGAGAGACAAAGTTATCTGTGTTGTGTGAATTTAGAGTGTTGCAATGTAGTTGAGGGGAGAACCCATGCTAAGGCTGAAATTCCTTAGAAATTGTAATCGCTCTGTATATAATAGAAAAGCGTGAGTTAAGTGTTGAACTGTGCGTCTGTCTGTATTTCATATATATGTGTGTTAATGTATCTTTTTCCAACTCTGTTTCATATTTGCGTGCCGAGGGTTTAATCCCAATCGTGAAGTGTTTGATCGACCATCGATCACAGTAGGATCGATGGCGATCCAATGGAATATTGTTATATGTTATGTTGTGTGTTGGCAGAGTGTGAAGCTTGAGAAAGGCGTAAAACCATCAAAGGCGAGCGAACTCCTGTTACACTAAGAAACAACGTAAACACAGTCAGATCTGAGAGTCTAGACTTAAAAGATTATAGAACATGGTCTATACCCTAACTAGTTCCAGAAGGCTAATTGTAGATCGGCGAGTCAAAGGACCAGAGGAATCGGGATGATGGATACGCTGACGGCCGATAAGTGATATCGTCGATGGGCCAATCGGAGATCAGGGGTTGTGCTAATTATCAATCGGAAGTTCAAGAGGTCGACTATTGGAGGGCGAGTGAATTAAGTGTGGACCCGCCGACTTTATATATGCGGGCTTATTATGTTTCAAGTCTGTTTATACACCACGAAAATTTCCCATGTTCTTGTGTATTTTTGTATTATGTGTGGCTGCGGGCTTAAGGCTTGAACACCTATATGCTAAGTTTTCCAATATATATATGGATCGGGGTTTTAAGGCTTAAAAACATATTTTAAGCTCCTAATATGGTAATAAAACCCCGATAAATTGGTGGTTCCGATTCTATGTAAGTCCATGGTTAAAAGCTTAGTGCCTAAGAATGCTTCCGATAGGCTTTGTGGGCCATAACCCACAGACCTCAAGATCAATTTCTTTAGGGAAAGGGATTTTGTTTTACCCCCAAAATCTCATTCCCATCATTTGGTATCAGAGCAGGGAAAGTTTCCTGCGAGGAGAAGGATTCCAAAGAGAAAGAAGAAGGAGCAAGAGGTACAGTTGTTTCAACTGTAGAGTTTATGGTCTTACTGTCGCACAAAGAATGACAACAGAAGGTGAGAAGATTGAAGAAAACCTAGAGCAAGGAGTGCTCATATGGTTCTAGAGGAGAGAACCTGAAGGATGCCAAAAGACTAAGCTCACGAGAAAGCTTGGTGAGGTATCGTGTAGCAGAGGAAGATTGTTACTGCAAAGGTTTGGTTGAAACTCACAAAGATCATGAAGGTAGTTGCACTAAAGAAATGCAGTGGGTAGAATTGCTAAGGACTAGGAGAAGCATATGACCAGGAGGTCATAAATTTTTGTGCCTCGGGAGTCTGATGCAGGAGCATCCAACACCCTTAGTCAAAGGGAGGAATACAAAGTGGAGCAAAAAGGGAGAACGTGGACTAGGGGAGCAAAACAGGGAAAATTTGTTTTAAGATAGATTTAAAGATGGATTGGATAAGTCTCTCGAAGACTTGTTATGATTGTTATCTGCCATGTGTTATATGCATGCATGTAATGAGAGCTTTAAGTGATTTTTGTTAGAGGATATGATCAGATCCTTCCGTGATCTGATCCAACAATGTTCCATATATATATGTGCATGATGAACCTGTGTGTTCAAGTGTTAGAAGAAGAGAGACATAGTTATATGTGTTGTGTGAATTCAGAGTGTTGCAATGTAGTTGAGGGGAGAACCCGTCCTAATGCTGAAATGCCTTAGATATTGTAATCGATCTGTATATAATAGAAAAGTGTGAGTTAAGTGTTGAACTGTGCGTCTGTCTGTATTTCTTATATATGTGCATTAATGTCTCTTTTTCCAACTCTATTTCATATGTGTGTGCCGAGGGTTTAATCCCAATCGTGAAGTGTTTGATCGATCATCGATCACAGTAGGATCGATGGCGATCCAATGGAACATTGTTATATGTTATGTCGTGTGTTGGCGGAGTGTGAAGCCTGAGAAAGGCATAAAACCATTGAAGGTGAGCGAACTCCTGTTACACTAAGAAACAATGTAAACACAGTCAGATCTGAGAGTCTAGACTTAAAATATTATAGAACATGGTCTATACCCTGATTGGTTCTAGAAGGCTGATCATAGATCAGCGAGTCAAAGGACCAGAGGAATCAGGATGGTGGATACACCGACGGTCGATAAGCGATATCGCCGACGGGCCAATCGGCGATCGGGGGTTATGCTAATCGGCGATCGAAGTTTGGGAGGTCGGCGATTAGAATACCACACAGAATTTTCCCATGTTCTAGTGTATTTCTATATTATGTGTGGCTATGGGGTTAAGGATTGAACACCTATATGCTAAGTTTTCCAATATATATATGGATCAAAGTTTTAAGGCTTAAAATCATATTTTAAGCTCCCGATATGGTAATAAAACCTCAATAAAGTGGTGGCTCTGAATCTATGTAAGTCCATGGTTAAAGGCTTAGTGCCTAAGAATGCTTCCGATAGGTTTTGTGGGCCATAACCCACAGCTAAGAATGCTTCCGATAGGCTTTGTGGGACTTAAGATCAATTTCTTTAGGGAAAGGGATTTTGGTTTACCCCCAAAATCTCATTCCCATCACAGAAGGACATATTGGAGGAGATCAAGTCACAAAATTGAGAGAGGACCACTCCTAGAGGGTTTCTGTTTAGGGGAATTTTCGGGACCCCTCAATCATTTGATCATCCCTCATCACCAGTGCAACACCCATCATCCAGTGTACGCACTCGTGCCACACTACTTTCTTTTGTGCTAGTGGCACAAATCAAACTTGCAAGGGGAGAAGAGCCCCCTCAGATGGGAGACTATTTCAGAGGGTGGTAGTCTATGGATGAAGATTTTAAAGAAGTCCTCTCCTTTAGAGATTACTGCAAGCTCAAGCAGAGTGAGAAGAACAAGGTTCATGGAGGACAGAGGACCCAAAATTATGAGCTACAGAGGACATTAGGGAGGATGAATTTCCCTACTTTCGATGGCACTGCCAAGTGCATAGCTAGGGCTTGGGTTGAGAAGATGGACACCTACTTCCAACTCAACCGAATGATAGAGCGAGAAGCCATCAAGATGGCCATGCTACAGATGGAGGGGGAAGCCCATGATTGGTGGTTTCATGACTTGACCACCCTGGGGCATGCCCACATGGCTTCTTATGAGGACTTCACCAAGAGGGTGGTGGAGCGCTTTGACTAGAGAGATCAAGAGGCCCATTTCAGAGAGCTGACCCAACTGTGCCAAACAGGCAACCCAAAGTAATACATCTCTGAGTTTCTACAGGTATTAGTGATGGTTCTAGATTTATTAGAGGCTAGGAGGGCGTACACCTTCATTGAGGCCTTAATTGAGCCCCTGCATGGACTAGTGAAGTCACGTACACCCTCCACACTGTAGGAAGTAGTCTTGTGCACCAGAGATTTATAGGGGGCCATCCCCAAGACAAGAGCACATTTTCCTGCACGGACCCCCTTTCCATAAAAGGGGCATGAGACTAGACCTCCACCTTAGAGGACGACATAGGGGAGGGGGCAGTTAGATGATGAGACATAGAAGAACCTCATGAGGAGGAAACTGTGCTTCACATGTAGGGAGCCCTAGGCACCAGGGCATCGGTGCACTGCCAGTAGAGCACACTATATTGAGGTTTTTTCAGACAGTGACCAGGAGGA
Source organism: Pinus taeda (assembly GCA_000404065.3). Classification (NCBI taxonomy): domain Eukaryota; kingdom Viridiplantae; phylum Streptophyta; class Pinopsida; order Pinales; family Pinaceae; genus Pinus; species Pinus taeda. The sequence continues at coordinate 254,590 of APFE031246770.1, read as the reverse complement.
CGAGGTGGAGCAGGATTGTGGTGTGGCAAGGGGTGAGAGTCCGGCTGATAGAGGGCCACCACCAGCACCTCCATAGGGTGGGGCATCCGTTGCCCCAGTTGGGGGAGTCCTGGCCTCCTTATGCGAGATTCCCAAATTTTTGACATAGAGGATCATGTTGAAGAATCTAGGGCAAAGTAGTGTAGTGTGATTCTTCACTACTTGATAACAATTTTTGGAGTATTTTTTCTTTTCCTTATTAGCTTAATCTTCTTCTTCTTCTTATTAATGCATGTGTGTGTACTTCACCAAACTGCTACAAAAACATAAGAACAAGAACACAAGAAGTTCTTTCTCTACCAGGGCCAAAACATTTCTTCTCTTGAGAGGAAAACTCTTTAGTGAATTTCTCTTATTGAAGCTTCTATTGATTAATTCCAAACCCTATACCCTTGACAAGAGTATCCTCCAAGCACAAGTCAAGTCCTTCTTTTTGCACCTTATTTCCCAACACTTCTTCTGACACTTTGTTCTCTGGCACTTTGTCCTCCTTCTTCTGGCACTTTGTTCTCTTACTATGATTCTTGTATAGAGATAGACCTTCCTTGAGTGAGTCTTCTAGATGAGGTGTTCCTCTTCTATCCCTTGCTCAAGTATATATCAACTTTGACCAATTGAGATCCTTCTTGAGTGTATGACTGTTCTGCTGCCCTATTTTTCCATGTGTGGAGAGTACCCTTAGTGAATTAGTGTCTTTATTCCTTCGCTAGAGAGAGGGACTTCTTCACTTGACTTGGGAGGCCTTGTAGGCCTAGTGACTAGCCCAAATACCAACGAATCTTGCACTGAAATCTTGTTGCTACTAAAACCGCAGCCTGTCTTCCTTATCCTCGCATGTGTGACTATTTCTAGCCCTAGAAACAGTCCTTCACCTTCGATGCCCTTCCTTCTTACTTCGTTGCACCTTGGACTCCCTTATATACTTGCTTCCCTTTACTTTATCTCGGCTACTTCCTCTGCATATTGTAGAGATGATTGATTGCGTTATAGAGTGGACAACCTCTATATATAGAGGTATATCCCTCCATTTAGGCCGACTAGCACCTTGTTTGTAGGCCGACTTGAGGATTGCTAGGAGGTTGATCTGTTGAGCAGACTTAGGATAAATTCCATGGTGGTGTAGCATGCTTGAAGGAGCTTCTTGATGGTGCTATTGCATAGGAGTAGACTTGACTTTGCTTGGAGGTTTTCCCTTTGACTTTAATATATGTTTATACATGTTGTAACATGCCCTTAAGGTCTTCAACATAATTATTTTGACTATTTGACTCATCTATAACACTCTAAATAGTGCTAGAACTATTTCAATGAGCAAGAAATTCATTGGCATATATTATAAAAATAATATTTCTTTTCTTGAATAAGTACAAATATCAAAAGTACATTTATGAAGAGCGAACTTAGTTGCATTTCCTTCAACACATCAGAGGCACTATACAGGGGCAGAGGGTGTCAGTTCTAGTTGACTGTGGGGCTGCCCACAATTTCATAGATGCCCAGTTGGTGTAGAGGAGGGGCCTCATCACGGATGAGTTCAAGGGCTTTTCAGTCCTAGTACCAGGTGACTGTAACATACAATGCACTAGATATATGCCTTCCATGACAGTAGTTATGGGGAACTACTCGATGACAGATCATTTCTTTGTGGTCAATGTGCCAGACACCAACGTGGCGATGGGTGTCCTGTGGTTGTATTCCCTTGGGTGAGTAACGATAAATTGGAGGAAGGTAGAAATGGAGCTCATTGGGCCAGATCGCAAACTGGTAGTTTTGAGAGGCATGCAGTCTTATCCCCCTCAGATAGTTTTGGCCCCCAGGATGAAGGTAGACCTATGACATGGGGACATTGCATGGGAAGTTGAGCTAATAATATCAGAGGTTAGGGGATAGGCTCAACCACCACTAGCAAACATACAAGATTTGCTAGATAGATATGCAATGGTGTTTGAGGACATTCCACTAGGGTAGTCACCAGATCGGGGATTTGAGCAAACTATTGAGTTAGAGTTGGGCGTGTAGGCAATGATCACCACCCCTTATAGGCATCCAAAGTCTTATAAGGATGAGATAAAGAAGGCCATCCAGGAGCTACTAGCATTGGGCCATATCAAACCAAGTTCTAGTCCTTTCGCTTCTTCAATGGTACTGGTGAAGGAGAAGGATGGAACCATTCAGATGTGCATTGCTACTGGGCCCTCAACTGGAAGACATTGAAGAAAGAGTACCCCATTCCCTGCATAGATGAGATGATGGATGAGCTTAGAGGAGCCAAGTACTTCTCTAGGATCAATCTGCGTTCAGGGTACCACTAAATTAGGGTGAGGGATTAGGATATCCCTACGATAGCTTTCCGGTGCCACTATGGGCACTTTGAGTTCCTAGTCATGCCATTTGAGTTGACCAATGCTTTGGCCACCTTCTAGTCATGCATGAACCATGCTTTTGGGGATAGGTGAGGAGGTTTGTGCTAGCTTTCTTCGATGACATTCTGATTTACAACTGGACATGGGAGGAGCACCTCCAACACTTGGAGGAGGTACTATGCATTCTGGAAGAGCAAAAATTTTATGCCAAGCTCTCCAAGTGTGAGTTTGGTTTAAAAAAAATGCTCTACCTAGGGAATATCATTAGTGTTGATGGGGTGAAGGTCCATGAGGAGAAGATTCAGGCCATCCGAGATTGGCTAGTACCCTGAGATGTGACTGCACTAAGGGGCTTCTTGGGAATTTTCACCTACTACAGGAAGTTTGTCAAGGGGTTCTCACAGCTGGCAGCACCCTTGATCGACTTGATCAGCAGAGGGGCTTTCACATGGACTGATGGGGCAGAGGTTGTCTTCAACTACCTCAAGGAGGTGATAAGCAGTTGCCCAGTCTTGGAAATTCTGGATTTTTCTCAGCCATTCACTGTGGAGTGTGATGCATCTGGGGTAGGAGTTGGAGTGGTATTATTACAGTAGGGGCATCCCATTGCTTTCGAGAGTTGGAAGCTCCTACCACATGATCTGCTATATTCCATATATGACAAAGAGATGCAGGCCATCATGCATGCATTGGAAAATTCCATTAGTACTTCGTGGGCAATAGGTTTCGAGTGAAGACAATCACAACAGTCTTCGGCACTTCATGGGGCAGCAAGGCCTCAATGACAGGCAACAAAGATGGGTAAGTAAGGTGCAAGCCTATGACTTTGATATAGAGTATGTGTGGGGGAATGATTTATCTTGAAGACCAGCTAGGTTATCCCTCATGAGCATCTGTCATGATTGGAAGGCTCAGCTATTGGTGGAGTACTCCAAGGACAGGAGGGCATGCGAAGTATTGGAGGGTACCATGCATATGAGCATTACCGAGTAATGGATGAGGTCATCTATTACAAGGGGCATGTTTTCTTAGTACCCAACTCACAGTTGAGGGAGAGAGTGCTCCAAGTAGCATATGATTTACCATTATCCGGGCACCAACGGTTCCAGAAAACTTATATGGTAGTTAAGGAGAGATTCACGTGGAAGGGCCTTAAGGGGGATGTGTTGCAACACATACGGGAGTGTGAGGCATGCCAGAGGAATAAGGGGAACTAATCCACCCCACAGGATTGCTACAACCACTTCCCATTCTTGAGGGGAAATGGGAAAGTATCTCTATGGATTTCATCACAGGGCTCCCCACAGTGCAGGGGAAGGATTGCATCTATGTAGTGGTCGATAGGTTGACCAAAGTTTCCCACTTTTTTCACCATCCCCACCAGATACATAGTTGCACAGGTTGCAGAACTGTTCTTTGAAGATATTTTCATATTGCATGGGCTCCCCAAGAACATTGTGAGTGATAGGGACAATAGGTTCATGGGATACTTCTGGCAAGAGCTTTTTAGATTGGTTGAGATCGAGCTCACTCCTAGCACTAGCTACCATCCTAAAAAAGATGGCCTAACTGAGAGGGTTAATAAGTGGTTGGAGGGGTACCTGAGGAACTATGTGGTCGATTAGCAGAGGGCTTGGATTCGGTGGTTGCATCTGGGCGAGTATTGCTACAACACCATGCACCACATGTCCATTGGTATCACTCCTTTCCATGCTTTATATGGATATGATACATTATCTTTTGCTAACATTGATTATGGAGATAGTTGGACCCCAAAGGCCAAATATTGGGTCCAAGAGAGCCAAGACATACACAAGGCTCTCAAGGATAACTTGCTAACAACCCAAAATCAGCAGAAGGTATACGCAGATTGGCACAAGATGGAGAGGCATTTCGAGGAGGGGGACTTGGTGTACCTCTGACTACAATCTTACAGGCAGTCCACATTGAAGCAAAAGGGGGCCGAGAAGCTACAACCATGCTTCTATGGGCCCTACCGGGTGGTTAGATGAGTTGGGGAGGTGGCCTATGAGTTAGAGTTGCCTTAGGGGAGCAGGATCCACAACGTTTTTCATGTCTCATGCCTTAAAAAGGGTGCTGGGACAATAGGTGACAAAAAAAGCCGATCTACCCCTAATGGATGTTGAGGGCCACTTGATTTTGTAACCTAAGGTCATTTTGGAGAGCAATGAAAGGAAACTAAGGAGCAAGACCATCAGGGGGTTCTTGGTGCATTGGAAGAACTTGCTGGATGAGGATGCCACTTGGGAGTGTGAGCACATATTGGAGCACCTAGCTTTGAGGTTTCTTGAATGCAAGAAACATTTGGGAGGGGAGGAATGTCATGTCCCTTCTCAAACACATTTTTAATAGGGTGCTGCTACAATTTTTTGGCTAAGTAAGAGAACCCATTATTTTCGACTTAGGGACTTAGGAGGCAATTCAATTTAATTTGGTTGCTAGTGGAATTGGGGGCCACCCACATGGGAATTCAAATTGGCCCATTCGAATAGCTTGGAGGGAAAGTTGAATAGGTGGATGGAGGGGTCCACATGATGCAAAAGGGGCCCAAGGTGTTATAAGGAGGGAGCATCTCTCATTTTAGGTTTCATTCTTACATCTTGCAAACATAACTACTTGACTGTTCGCTTTGCTGTTTAGCTGAGTCAATTGGCTATTTAGCCATGAATCTCTCAAGTTGGAGATTCAACCTCTACTTCAGGGGACCATCCGTGCCTGCCTTAGAGAGACAGTTCCATGAGTTTTTTAGGAGTTCTGAGGTTGTGAGATAGAACCATCATTCAACACAGAGCAGGAAGTGTGTATTTCTGGGCAACTAGAGAATAAGCAGGATGAGTTAGAGCCATTAGTGATCAAGTGTTTGTTTAGAGAGTTAAAGGGCAAAGAGAGAAACAATAGACCAACATTCTTATTGAGTTTTACAGCCAGTAGTGCCAGCATTCCAATAGTTCGAATTGAGACAATCTCAAGTGCACCATCTTGTTATCCATTATATTTAGCCTTCAGAAAATTAATAAAATGGCTCAGCAGTTCCATATTTGAATCTTTTTTGTGGATGCTTAATGTGTATTTCGTTTTTCTAAATTGATGCATTGATTATTTGCTTGTTATCACTTGTATTCCTATTTAGGATCATTACACATTCACGTGACAAAAATAAGTAACAAGAATAAGCATGAAAATAGTACTTACATGTATAAAAGAGTATATCAAATCATAATATTATGCCAATAGAGAAGCTCCAAGACAAGAGAGAGATATCCAAACATCAAAATTCATCCCTATCATCCAAACTCGTCCTCCAAAAGGTATAACAAAAATATCATACGAGATAATAACCTAATCCAAGTGATGATGATAGAATGAATGACCTCTCATCTATTTCTACAATCTCTAATGAATTTGAATGGCCTAATTTGTAGTAATAATGCCCCTAAAATAAAATAATGTGCATACTAACAATAGTTTTCGTGACAGGCCCACCAAATAGCTCAATAACATAAAGATAAGCCTCTCAAGTGGGTAGGATGATCAACATAATGATTCATTGGGCCATTAGAAGGCCAAATGAAGTCCAAAGTGTGATATGATGAGAGAATGGACTCCAAACATAGTGGACAAGGGGTTGGCCCCTTGTTTTCCAAGCAAGAACCTATGGTGCTCCCAGGTGGGTGTGGGGGCACAAGGACATCCTCATGGGTCTCCAGGTGGATTGAAAATCCTTGTAGACCATTTGTAAGGGCTAAGATGATGACATGAGCCCTCCCTTTATAGTGGGAGACATCCTTTCGAACCTAGAACATCTTCTAAGTATATGGTGCAAATATGGTGTTGCTTGTGCATAGTGAACTAGGTGCATCATCCTCATCCAAAAAGGTGGAACACGAGCAATCAATGATCAGTGCTGGGGATCCACGAAGTACTCTCTACTGTGGTGGAGGCCCATGACTCCCTATGTTCACCCTACAAGTGCCAATGTGGCCCTCTCGAGGGCTAGGAGCATAGGACCCCATATAGGGTGACCAAGCCCAAAATGGAGACCCACATGCAATCCTACATAAGATCTAATGCGTCTTCTTGCCCTCCAATACAACAAACCATTGGAATAATCAAGTAAAAGAGCTTACAAGTCATGGAATCATTGGGACATTTCATGGTGGCATGCCCTTCCATTGTGGGCTTTGGCATGTACAAGTGTCTCCAAGCTCAATAAAGGGGTTAATAAAAGACCCTATTAGGTGGTTTCAACCTTTAAAGGGGGTGACATGTCCATGGTACATCCCTCAAGTGGTAGGTGGCAAATGATATACTAATAGAATAGAGTGGGAATCAGGGGATTCATCCAGACCACATGTCATGGTACAAGGGTAGCTATAATAAGGGAAGTCCACACTTGGGTATATGAGTGTAGGAGGGAGGAAATCATGGTACATGAGTTACCCCGACCTTTGTTTTTCCACCCCTCTTCATATGCATTTTTCCTTTGATTGATTTTTCTTCATAACTGCTTGAGTGCTCTAAGGGATGAGAGCATGATGTGTAGTATATAGTAGTGGATACCCCCTTAAAGTGGGGTGGTTTATCGCCCACCAGGGTTTGGGACAATCATGGGTTCCTAAATGATGGAGGGGTTCCTCTAGGGCCCATAGGAACCGTGGTGATGGCCATGGATAAGGGGTAGAGCTCATGTTTGGCTTTTCCTCATGTGCTAAATTTGTATGTCTCGACCATCTTTTGAATTTTGTGATACATTTCCTATTGAGAGCGGCCAAATTATGCTTTTTCTTTTCTTTTTAGCTGCATCAACCTTCGGGGCATCGTTCTAGGCCCGACCTAAGGTGTAGACAAGGGGAGGGGGAGGCTAACCCTATGTGAACCTCGTGGACACATGTGGACCTAGATGGGAAAGGAGATGAATAGGGTTAAAATGAGGAAGGGGGTGATGTATGCAGTGTCAAGGAGTGTGACCACACAACCAAAGTCAGGATTTCCCATGTAGTGCCAACCCTAAAGCTAGTGACCAGTAAAGGAGATCTCATGGGACTATGATACAAGGCTAACCACAGAATTGGGCAGTGGAAACAATAGTACATACCTGGCCAACTTTTTCTGCTGAATCCCCCCACTACTCCATGCCCAAAAGTGCCTATGAAAAATAAGGAAAATTACTCAACTATACCAATGAAAAGTCATACCTTTAGGGTCAGAAGGTCCACCTTCAAACATACAATCATAACAAGTAGGCGAGGGATCACATTGTTGGCTTAGGTGGCAGAGATGGCACATCAAGCTATCTGGCGACTATAAGGGGCTACTCGCTGCTAGCTAAGGACCATCTAGGAGAAATTGTTTCTCTTATATACACTACCCATAGGTGGTGGGTAATAGGGCCAACCCTAGATCATACAAGATCTTCATGAGATGGCAGCAGAAAAGTCTATCAAGGAGGCATTCACAAGCCCTTCACAAGACCTTTGATAGGTGTACAAGTGAACAACAAATGAAACCATAAGGAACGCCTCCATATCACTGCCACAAGTAGCATATATCTTTGTCTCACGTAGCATACATGTTATTGTCATAGGAGCATGTGTCACTGTTATGTATCACGGTCATATCACTGTCACATATTACTATCATAGGTATCACTGCCATACAATACAATCATAAGAACAAGTATCACAACCATATATCATTTTCCAATCACAAAATATTAGGGCATATAAACCCTTATCATAGAGCTACTCAAGTAGGGCTCTTCCAAGAAACTTCTAACAATCCCCCATACCTGTACATAAGTTGCTTCTATCTCTATCCAAATTGGACCTCATCACTTAGAGATACATTAACTTGGAAGAGGAAAACTACATACCTCTGGGACAACTTCTTTCTTCCCTTGATACTTCATGACCTTTGCATACAACCCTGATAAACTATGATCAGGGCTTCTTGAATAGCCACATTTGCCTTAGTTTTTGTTGCCTAATCTCCTTCAAACCTACGTAAATCCTTCTCCTCTTGGCTTGATCTCTTGCGCTATACTTCAAGCAAACCCGACCCTTAAAATTAGGCCTGTTCAAAGGCATACAACCTTAGTTCAATCCAAAACTAGGGCTTGGTCCTCTTGCAATACACAAAGATGAATGTGACATGTTCAAGAGAGATTTGTCACCAAAATATGCACAAAAAACTACCTAAAAATGTCTCCAAACTTAGCGTTGCACTCTACCTAAGCTTAAGCTTCTAAAAATAGAAAAAATGTGCCAAAACTTGTCCTTTTTTTCTCTAAAAATAGCACAAAGAAAGGCCACTAATAGGGCCACAAAGATAGGCCACATTGATGGACAAACTTACCATAGAGAAACCACAAAGTTAGACCTCCTTCGTATGCTAAAACTGTTAAAATTCTGAAACTCGGAATCCTATTGCACAATTGGAAATTATTCTCCTAATTTTTATTTTAATTTAACAATTTATTTACTGTTTCCTACAATAAATACTGAATAACTCACACTGCAACCTACACAAATAAAACTGCGGAAGAATAAATTCTGGAAGAAATGCTAACACACACACATAAAATAATGCAGTTGTTTTTGGACAAATGTCCCTAGAAAAACCCAACTTGGGAAAACCGGTGCAACCGCTGAGAGTTTTAATATTAAGAAACAGTGAAATAATCTGAGTACAATTGGATGCCGAAACTAACAATCCTATAGAGAAATATTGGAAAAACAAATCTAGTGAGGAAATTCCCTCACTCCATAGGCAAATCCGGGCTTTGATCTTAGCTCAAATTGAGCCGTCCAAACTGGCTCTGCACAGCTACTACGTCACCCTAGCACAGTCCCTTCTGCACTTAGTTTGAACTAGCTTATCCTCAAGCCTTCTGGTCTGCTGCTATCTGGGAGAATTTCTTCTCTCGCTTCCGGAACCTCTGTCCAGCTTCTGGCACTGAAACTCATATTTTCCCTAGTAGAATTAAAATTTCCTCTAGAGGCTACTATGCTGCTCTACGTTGGCCTCTCTGTGGCTCACTTGCTCTCTGCAAATGCACTCACTGGATCTGGAATCCTTCCTCTAGCTTCACTGTCTCTTCCCCTCTCTCACTGCTTCGATCTCACTGGTTCTCTCTCCGGCAACTAACTACTATTACTATGGAAATTGATCTTCTCATGAAAACGAACTTCTCAAGTGTCTTCTCCAAGTGCCTATTGAATTCTTCTTATAATCCTCTGTTGGGACTCCAACGACCAAGATTAAATCTTAATCGATGGCTAGGATTAGCTTGAAGTTGATCTATGTGAGTTTCTAGATCATTCATGCATTGACTTAATCAATTCTGATTAATTAACCATATTCCCTAAGTTTAGACTTATGAGATATTTAAAAACTGGCTAATAATCTAATTAAGTCATTTCTAGGCGAAATTTCCAAAAACAATTTCTAGGTCTTGGAGATCTCCTATATTATAGCCTCTACAAAAGTTCAAGGCTAGAACACATCTAATGCTACAAAACCTAACACTCCCTCTTAGCAAGGAATGCGTCCTAGTGCTCTAATACACATCCTGTGTCAATACCCTGTCTCTGCACCATCTCCTGCCACGCTGCTGATGTTTGGCTATTGCTGCCCACCAATTACTGTACAACTCTGATACGTGTTGCATCTATGTTGCTGTTGACCCTGCTGAACTACTGCCAACACTGCATCTGCAATGCAACTCCCTCTCATCTGTTGCTGCTGCAACAACAACAACTGCAACTGAGAAGCATCCTAAATATTGAATCAACTGTGATCAGTATGATGCATCTGTCATCCGAGTCTCTGATTGCTACTAGTATTTGCACTATCATTGAAGCATCTGCGCTGCTGCTGACTCTACATTGTGCCAACTGCACTACTGCCAACTTTGCACTACTCTCCCCAACATCTGGCTGCTACTAGACTTTGCAATTGTCACTTTGGCATGTGACTACATCAACCATCACTGATCTATCCTACTACTGAATACTGTGGGCCCCCGTAGTAAGGTATTGATCCATGAGGTGGAATCCTCAAGGATCCTTCCCAATCTTCGTAGCTCTTGGCAGCTACAACACCGAATCTCCCCACCTCACTCCTGGAGGTATGTTTGCAAACATGGCGAAGTCTTCCTCTAGCTCGGAGGACAAACTATCAATCTCGGCATGAGCTGTCACCTGGTCCTACTTCTCCTCTTTGTCCTTCTTCATGAGAGGACAGTAGGTACTATAGTGGCCAAACTTGCCACACCTGAAGCACTTGACCCTAGATAAGTCCTTCTTCTTCTTCCTCTGATACTCCTATCCTTGACTGGGACCCTTCGATGCGAGGGCCACATTCTCCTCCTCCTTCACTTGCGTCGATGCCGAATAGGTATTCCCTCTTTGAGGGTTGAATTTGTAAAATATTTTGTAAAAAGTATTTTAGTGCATGGTCCCACATACTTAGACACCATGGCTAAAATATTAGAGCGTGGAAAAAATATTTAATCCCCTCAAAGTATCAATTAATTAAATTTTCTGGAAAAATTAAATTAAAATCCTAACCCAAAAATTTAATTAATTAGAGTCAAAATTAGAAGTCTAAAGAAATTAAATTCTATAAGTGGAAAAATTCGTGGGTCTCAAAGAAAAAAATGAGTGGAGGCCCCTACCAAGGGAATATTGGAAATTTAAAAAAAAATTGGGCCCTTGGACCTTGGTGGTTAAGTCAAAATCAACTTTTGAGGAAATTAACTCAACATAATTAATTTTGTTCTAATAAAAAAGGGATTTAATGAGAAATTTGAAAATTCTTCAGAATTAATATTTTCAATGGTTAAGATTAAAAGATCATTAGGATTTATCAATGACCAAGATTATTTTGACGAGGATCAAGCCAACTAGCCTTTATTTTTCCACTTGGAGGATTTCTATATAAATTAGAAAGTCATTTGTGTCAAAAGCGATCTGATGTTTGGCTAAGAAATTGCTGTAGAAGAATTGATGTAACACTATAGTCCCGCTGTGAAAGTTTATTAGAATCATAATAAAGACTTTGGGGTGCAGTTCATGGTGTTTAATGTTCATTGCTTTGTGGTATGTGCTGGGTTTTCCTATATTGTGCTTATTAATTTTAAAATTTATTTTTCATTAAATGGGGATAGAATCATTCTATTGATAGATTCTAGGTTTATCTTAGATGATTTGATTCGCCATATGTCTAAAAAAATTTCTCGAGAAAAATATACTATTTGCAAGTTTCCCAGTCCTTGGTCCCCAAGTTAACAAACTATGAGCATGTGTTGACCTTGTTTGGAATTCAGATATTGATGTGGTTGATTTAACTTCACTAAGGCTATAGTGTGCATTAATTTTCCAAAGTATTATTAGCCATTTATCAAGGAAAATTCCAAAAAAATGTACTTCTCAAAATTTATTTTAAAACCCTTGTATATTTGTAAATTTTGTAAATAATTTGTAAATTATTTTTGTGAATTATTTTTGCTAATTGGGGTTTTTAGGGTTTGAGATTTTGTATATATTTGTGGTTTTGGGTATTTGTAAATATATTTGTGCAAGTGAGATCAAGTGGAGAAAGCTGGAATAGAGCTAGATCTAGGCCCTTAAGGGTAAGATCTAGTCTCTCATTTTTTTTGCAGGGCCATCTATAGAAGAATTTGAGCAAAGTTGTAGATTTGAAGGGAATTCATTTTTCTGAAGCAAAGGGTTTCATTTTTTAGCCTTCCCAGGCTTGGATCTAGCCCTCCAAAGGCCAACGTTGGCCTCTTTTCCCCCTGCGTCACTTCTAAAGCCGTCTGCATCATCTTTTAGTGCATCCAAGAGGCCAACGCAAGCCTTTTGAGGCCTCGACCTCCTCTTTTCGGGCTTGCGTCATGGGTTTAGGCCTTTTTAGGACTAGCCGTGGGACCTAGGCCACTCACCTCCCCGCCTAAGTCCTAGATGGCTACCCTAGGGGCTAGCCATGGCTCTTTCAAGCCATAATCTACCCTCTCCCTCCAACGTCAAGCCCTTTTAGGGTTTCCTCTTCCTCCTTTTCCCTTCGCTCTCTTTTCCTTGGTCTTTTTTGACCCCTTCTCAGCCCTCTTTGGCCTCTTTCACTGAGCCGCTACCTTTCTTGAGCCTTTTCCAGTGCCTTTACCCCTCTTCTAGCCCTAGTTTGACCCTTGGCCATTTGTAAAATTTTCACGACTAAATACTTGGTGGGTTTTGTAGGAAAAAGTTGCTCAAAGCTATTGTTTTCAAGTGCAATATCATTGGAGAAATTTTGGCAACTTGGGCAAGTTCATCTTCAAGGCCTTGGGCCTAGGCTTTGCTCTCTAAACACTAAATATATCTTTGCTTTGTTACAACTATAAATTCATCTTCATAATAGTGATATAAGTGCTCTAATAACATATCCAGTTGGTTAAAATACTTTAAAATTACATAATAATTTTTTGTTTAGAGAATAATTTTGGCAAAATCACATAAAAAATCATTTGTCGACGCATTTCGAACCAACAAGTGTGGTTCATCGTCAGGACAAGTTGAAGATCCAATCTGAGCGATGCAATAAATAGGGACAGCAGGCCATTCCAACAGCTAAATTGACAGGGTAACGGTTAACCAGACCTCTAACAACTAGGTTTGACCAGGCCCCCAGGGGAAGGACCTAAATTTATTTAATTATTATATTTATTCATTTATTTATTATTAAAAATATGTAAGAATTATACATAAATTTGATAATTACTAATTTAATATATTTATTTCCATTATCTTAAATATAAAAATTCATTATTTATTTAAATATTTAGAATGGTAAATATCATATATTATTTCTAAATCAAGGACCTAATTTAATTACTATTTTATTAATATATTTATTTATTTTAATATATATTTACCATAAAAATCATTAATAATAATATCAATATTTACCCTTATATTGGGATGAGGAAATAAAATGGTAAATATTTCTATTCTCTCCCATTAACTCATATATTATATATAACATAAATATAAATATGATATATAATATTAAATATCTCCGTAATTAATGTAAATATTATAATACCATTACCTTATATAATACCAATAATAAATATTATCTAAATAATAAAAGTCTAATGGTTAATAAACCTATTATTTTTCATTTCAAAACTTAATTCAATTATTATTTT
>APFE031246770.1:216243-239932 GCA_000404065.3 Pinus taeda | reverse complement strand
TTTTAATTTTTTTTAATTTTTTATTTTTTTTCAATTTGACAAATTTCTTCCAAGTTTTGGGCTTAATTTAGCACTTGTTGTAGCATCAATAGCTCATTGATTTTCTATTTTACTTACTGCTGCAACATGTTTGATAAGATCTGATATAATTCTAAAGATTGCATCTTAAGTGCACTAAAAATCATAGTTTTACTTTGGTAAATTGATGGGCATCCCAGTGATCATATGTAGTTACCATATGCTTGTTCTATCTCAAACCTAAAGTGATTTTCTCACTGTTGTCATAAATTCCTTACTGCTGTCATATCATTCACTTATTGCTCATTAAAGGGTCATTGGAACATAAATTGCATAAGTGCTTTCATAGTTTTACATTATATTGTTCCTTGTTCCTAGTATTGATATTGTGGAAGTAGCTAACATTGTGTTTTCCTTGTGAGTTTATATGCTATAAGGTTCATACTTCACATGTAATAAGCTCACTCACTAAAGCAATCTAATCATAACTTTCCTTGGTATTGAGTATTTTTGGGCATTTGAAATCTAATTGACATTGTGATATTAACATAAGATAATAATTGGAGCATCTTGAGGAATTGAGATTTTCATTTTGTATCATTGGTTAATTAATAAGTGGATAAGTACTTTAAGTTTCTTAATTGTTGTTATTATCTAAGAGCATTATCTTTGACATCTATCTTATCTCTAGTAATGGTTATTGGCATCTCATTTGCTAATTATTGAATAGAAGATCTCTTGTCTATTATAATTTGCCACTTGTATCATTGAGCAATTGTTCTTGTTTAAGATTGTCTTTCAATACATTGTTAAGTACTCTTGCCATAAGTTAATCAACATTAATTACTTAAATCATATAAATAATCTTAAACTAAGACTTACTCATAATCTTTCATTTAATCCTAAGTGCAGTTGCATTACTAACTTTCCTCCAAGCATAAGCTTGGTTGATAGACTCTTAGGAAAACCCTCTCTAATCTAGCTTGAGGGATTCAACCTTTCTTAGTGGTTAACATAGTGACCTTGTAGTCGTCAGAGCCACAATCTCTACTGCACCAAAGACATTGGGTGGTTGGAAAATAAGGGGAAATATCGTTAATCAAGTCTTTGCTTGCTTCCCGTTGGCTTCCATCTCACAACCTACTTTGAAATATATTTCTCAAAATAGTTAAGGGAAAGGTTCCATCTAGATTAGGCATATAATCTAAAATTAACCAAGATCCTTGCATCACACTTAGATCTTAGGAGTTGCATTTCATATAGTTTAGTTAATCATATAAGCAATAGTTGTCCATCTGGTTACGTGGTCATAAATTATAATAAGCAAGAACTTTTGACTCCACAAGGCATTGGTCTCAATTCTAAATCTAATCGAATCCTTAATCTTGCTAAATTTTTATCAAGTAGCTAGGACACTCAACTGTGTGTCTCGGACAAGTTGGTTCCCAACTTCCTTTCCATCATCTCACTTCCATAGGAACTACCCCACACAACCTGTGGTTGGGAGACAACTAGAACGGAGTGGGTAGGGATCAGAGTGACAACCCCCTCCTTGAATCATTTTTGTAGTGCCTATATAATCCGAGCGACAACATTTTCTGGAGCCGTTGCCAGGGATAGATTTTTTCATTCTCGGGGTTTATGACAATTTCTCAATCTTTCATATTACAGAGCAATGGAACACATAAAATATTACAGAAATACAAACATAGAAAATGCATAAAACAAGAGAGACACAGATATACATGGTTCACCCAGTTTGGGCTATGTCCACGAAGAAACAACCAATCCTTTCTTTTATATTATCCAACAAAATGAAGAGATACAACCTACAATAGATCCGCTGTAATTTCCTCTTCGCTCTCACACAATCTCCTCTCTCTTTTTTGCTTAGAATACACATCTACATAGGCGCAATACAATTCCCTCATATATAGCAAGGGGTTGCCTTCTAGGGCAAAAAACCCTAAATTAAACATAACTTCTACCATTAGATAATCCACCTAATGAACGGCCCAGATTGACTATGAAATTACAATATTTTACAAGGCAATTTTACATCTATTTTTAGCTTCAGGGGCATTGCCCCCGAACCCTTGCTAGGGGGGCTCATAAAAATCCCCATTGGCCCCCCTTGGACCCCCTTGGTGGAAAACAAATCGGCATTGTTGCTGCCCCATTACGAATTAGGATCCAATGTGGCGATACCTCTGAATAAAGAAAATCAGGCTCCACACCCAACATTTCAATCTTTCAATCTTTCTTCATTCCTTGTCTCGTCAACAGCACAACATTTTTGGCACCTAGCATTTCATCACTCTTCATCTCTTCATCACCTTATCCTTTGTACTTTCACTAATCCTTTCATCTTGTTCATTCACACTTATAACACCTGGACATTTATGTTGGTTTCCTGTTTATGTGGCGACCCCACTTATTCAACCATTCACAAGAGCCTATTTTAGAAGGAGTCCTGGTAGCTTAGTTAACCCTACCCCTGATCCTGAAAAGGTTCTAAGAGCTTGGTTAAACAAATTACATTCTAGAGAGCAACTTAATTTTCTTAGATAGGTATCCCTTCCTGATCTCCATTTTCTTTCCATCAATCCTCTGAATCAAGACATCATGGGTGACTTTTATAGACTTTGCAACTTCACCAACATTCAAGGATATCCTCATGATTTTCCAAATGAGTCTACTATGAGCAAGCTTCCAATATTTGAAGGAAATAATGTCATCAACATTGAATCACATATAAAGAAATTCAACAGTTTCATCCAAAGATTTTCTCATACTACCACGTACAACCATGAAGATGTCAGAATGAAGTTGTTTGTTTTATCCTTGGAAGATGAAGCTCTCAATTGGTTTCATGAAGAAGCTAATAATGCCTTTGATTCTTTAAGGACCATCCTTAATTCATTTAGAGATCAATATGGGGATAGGAGAGAAGGAAAATATTTGGCCAAAGAATTCAACACTATTAAGAAAAGAGAGAATGAAATAGTGGAAGAGTTTAACCAAAGATTCAATTTTTTTTTTAAAGATATGACTCAGGACTACAAACCTCTTGACAAGACAGTTTTGGAACAATATCTTGAAGCTTACCACATTGAAACTCAATATGAGATAAGACACACTCACCCCAATACTCTAGCTATTGCCCAAAGCACAACTGAAGAATTAGAAGGGGACAAGAAAGCCTCAGGAAAATAAGAAATCCCAGGGTTTGAAAGAGGTCAAATCAAGTCTAAGGGGAAAGAAGTTAAAGAAGAAGAGCGAGAATCAGTTAAAGAATTGACCCAATTAGTAAGAGAAATGAAGATTGAAAATGCCAAAAAAATAAGCAAGATGGAAAACTAGTTAATATAGATGGAATGAAGCTAAATGTAGAATATGCCACCTAGGAATATTAATAATAACATGGGTAACAACAATAATCCATGGCTAAGAAGAAATCCTCCAAATGATCAAAGGCTTCCTACACCACTTGAGTTTACTAATATGATTGATGAACTTGTTCCTTTCTATAGACCTTATGAGCGTTTCCATGAAGAAAGTACATGTGCCTTTGCTAAAAAAATCTTAGAGGAAAGTAAAAACCAACAAAATAATAATGCAAGTCAAGATAACTCCAAGGAAATTCGATGTGCTGACATGATTTCTTTAGCCTTCGCCATCAATACCTTCAATGAAAAGATGGACCCCATTACTCAAACATATGGTGAGAAGCCATCTGAGGAACAAATTCTAGAACTCGCCAAAAGTAAAGGTTATACCTATCAGAGGAGAGGTAAAGATCCAAGTCAAAATAAGCAAGTTTCTTCTGAAAGGTATAAGTCTGGAATAAAGGTGTATTGGGCAACACGGATTAATAACATCAAGATGTTAGTTCCAGTCTTAGAAATTTTGAAGATCCCATTACAAAGAGCTTCATTCTTCAGAGCTTTAGGAATTTCTCAACAAGAAAAATTTGATACTTAGCCTAAAGATGAAGAAATTAAGTTAAAAGATCTAAATTGCTATATGACCAATGAAGACCATCAACCATTCTTTCTGACATTGGATATTAATGATCATCTCATTCACAATTGTGTGCTTGATTCTGGTGCATGTACAAATGTTATGACCAAGAAGGTCATGGAACAATTGAACTTAAGAATCTCCTGACCTTACCATAACTTTGCTCAATGAACTGTAGAAAAATTGAAGTCCTCGGTGTGGTTAAAGATCTACAGGGTTCCTTGGATGATTATCCATACAGAATCATCACCATGGATATAGCAGTGATCGATGTGCCAGATGTGTGGGGAATGCTTCTGTCTAGAAAATTTGTAGCTGATTTAGGTGGATCTATCTTACGCCACTATTCCAGCATCAACAGGTTATATGGTTAGATTATACAGAGAAGTAAAAAGAAGGTACTAAGTAGAAGTTCCAAAGGAATTAGAGAATGGTGAAGAGGTCATTCCACGGGGTCATCCACCGTATTTGGAGTCAGAGTTTGTCCAGCAGTATGTCATTTTTCTACATTCCACCACCCATCCCCTCCAAGCAGAAAGAGAAGCAAGTTTCAGTTTGATAGAGATATGAAACACAGTTATGAGCAATTGAACTGACCAAAGAGGGTCAAATTTTAGCAAGGGACATTTGATAAGCAACGTATTAATCTACCAGTTAGCAAGCAAATGCTCGAGATTGTGCCACATTGATGGCATTTGATTCCATAGGGTATCATTTGTATAGTGTCTCTAACCCTATCCCTTTTTATTTCATGTCATTAGATAGTTCCATTTATGCTATGTATTTTATATTTCAGTTTGTTAGAGTAAATTTTTTCTATTCTAGCGAGAATTTCTATGTGTACATGATGATTTCGGTTTTGAATGGATATCTATTTGATGGACTCTGTTTTATTGGATGTAGGATTATGAGATTCTCACGTTACTTCATGGAAGCAAGATGCCCCCATATGGAGTCAGATGTTGCACACATTTTGTCAAAGTTAAGAGGAAGCAGATGTACCATATTTTTCTTCAAAGGATTGAGATCATCAACCATCAACACTATGTTATTTTAAACCCATTTTGCAATTTTTTAATGTAGATGATGCTAGTAAGACCATGAATGCATGTAACAACCTAGGTAAGCCTACTATTTTGGCGATAATTTTATTCTAAGAGATTTTTTGTCTCACTGACTCATCTATGTTTCTAAACATAGATGGTTGGAAAAGTTTTTCCCTCTAACCTCACCCCAAAGCTAGGGTGGAATTTGTCATCAAAGTCTTAGGTGAGTCCTAGTATTCTAGTCAAGTCTTATGTAAAAGTGATTTGAGAATAATTTAATCTAATTGACTAAATTATTTAATTACAAATCACTTGGTCTACTAGATCATATTGTGTCACAAAATTGGGTATTGAATTTGAGGGTCTAAGCACAATGGGTATTCCCCCTTTGAGGGTTGAATTTGTAAAATCTTATGTAAAAAATATTTTAGTGTATGGTCTCTCATACTTAGACACCATGGCTAAAATATTAGAGGGTGGAAAATATATTCAATCTCCTCAAGTGTCAATTAATTAATTTTTTTGGAAAAATTAAATTAAAATCCTAAACCATAAATTTAATTAATTAGAGTCAAAATTAAAAGTATAGAGGAATTAAATTCTCTAAATGGAAAAATTCATGGGTCTCAGAGAAATTAATTTTTGGAGGCTCCCTACCAAGAGAATATTGGAAATTTCAAGAAAAATTGAGCCCTTGGACCTTGATGGTTTAGTCAAAGTCAATCTTTTGGCGAAATTAGCTCAAAATAATTAATTTTGAGTTAATAAAAAAGAGATTTAATGAGAATTTCAAAACTTCCTCAAAGTAAATATTTCAATGGCTAAAATTAAAGGATCATCAATGATTTATCAATGACCAAGATTATTTTGATGAGGATCAAGCCAACTAGCCATTATTTTTCCACTTGGAAGATTTATCTATAAATGAGAGAGTCATTTGTGTCAAAAGAGATCTGATGTTTGGCTAATAAATTGCTGTAGAATAATTGATGTAACATTATAGTCCCACTAAGAACATTTATTTGAATCACAATAAAGACTTTTGGGTGCAGTTCATGGTGTTTAGTGTTCATTGATTTGTGGTATGTGTTCGGTATGGGATTTCCTATATTGTGCTTATTAATTTTAAAATTTATTTTTTGTTAAATGGGGATAGAACCATTCTATTGATAGATTCTAGATTTATCTTAAATGATTTGATTCGCCATATGTCTAACAAATTTTCTTGAGAAAAATATATAGTGTTTGTAGGTTCCCTAGTCCTTCTTCCCCAAGTTCATAAACTATGGGCATGGACTAACCTTGTTTGGACTCCAGATATTTATGTTGTTGATTTAACTTCACTAAGGCTATTATGTGCATTAATTTTCCAAAGTATTATTAACCATTTATCAAAGAAAATTCCAAAAAATTTTACTTCTCAAAATTTATTTTAAAACCTCTATATATTTGTAAATTTTGTAAATAATTTGTAAATAATTTTTGCTAATTGGTGTTTTGGGACTTTGAGATTTTGTATATATTTGGGGTTTTGGGTATTTGTAAATCTATTTGTGAGGTGAGATCAAGTGGAGAAAGTTGGAATAAAGCTAGATCTAAGCCCTTGAGGGTAAGATTTAGTCTCTAAAATTCTTTGCGGGGCTAGCCATAGAAGAATTTCAGCAAAATTGCAGATTTGAAGGGAATTAATTTTTCTGAAGCAAGTGTTTCGTTTTTCAGCTTTCTCGGGCCTGGATCTAGCCCTCCCAAGGCCAACGTTGGCCTCTATTCCCCCTGCGTCAACCCTAAAGTCCTCTGCGTCATCTTTTAGGGCCTCCAAGAGGGTAGCGTCGGTGTTTTGAGGCCTCTACCTCCTCTTTTCGGTGCTGCATTAGGGGTTTAAAGCCTTTTTAGACCTAGCCATGGGCCCTAGGCCACTCGGCTCCCCTCCTAAGTCCTAGGCAACTTCCTTAGGGGATACCCATGACTCTTTCAAGCCCTAATCTACCCTCTCCCTCCAGCGTCAAGCCCTTTTAGGGCTTCCTCTTCTTCCTTTGCCCTTCACTCTCTTTTCCTTAGCCTTTTTTGACCCCTTCTCAGCCTTGTTTGGGCTATTTTCCCTAGCCGCTCCCTTTCTTGAGCCTTTCCCCATGCCTTTATCACTCTTCTAGCCCTAGTTTGACCCTCAGCCATTTCAGAAAATTTCAGGACTGAAAACTTGGTGGGCTTTGCAGGAAAAAGTTGATCAAAGTTAGTGTTTTCAAGTGCAAAATCATTGGAATTTTTTTTTGGCAACTTGGGCAAGTTCATCTTCAAGGCCTTGGGCTTAGGATTTGCTCTCTAAACCCTAAATTTATCTCTATTTTGTTACAACTATAAATTCATCTTTATAACAGTGATATAAGTGCCCTAATAACATATCTTATTGGTTAAAATACTTTAAAATTACATAATAAGTTTTTCCTAAATTTTTGGCCACTTGGGTATATTGCATATCTAGCCTAGATATAATTTTTAGCTTGTTGAAATTTCTCTGCATAATTGACTAATCAGATCTGATATTTTCTAAATAACACACCTAAAAGGGCTCAAAATTTGATTTTCTTAGTTTGACAATTTTTTTCCAAGTTTTGGGCTTAATTTGACACTTGTTGTGGCATCAATAGTTTACTAATTTTCTTTTTTACTTACTGCTGTAACAATTTAAACCAGATCTGATATAATTCTGAAAATTGTTTCTTAAGTGGACTAAAAATCATAGTTTTATTTTGGTAAGTTGTTGGGCATCCCAGTGATCATATCTAGTTACCATATGCTTGTTCTCTCTTAAATCTAAAGTGATTTTCTCAATGCTGTCATAAATTCCTTACGACTGTCATATCATTCACTTATTGCTCATTAAAGGGTCATTGGAACATAAATTGCATAAGTTCTTTCATAGTTTACATTTTAGTGTTCCTTGTTGCTAGTATTGATATTGTGGAAGTAGCTAACATTGTGTTTTCCTTGTGAGTTTATATGCTATAAGGTTCATAATTCACATCTAATAAGCTCACTCACTAAAGCACTCTAATCATAACTTTCCTTGGTATTGAGTATCTTTGGGCATTTGAAATCTAATTGGCATTGTGATATTAACATAAGATCATAATTGGAGCATCTTGAGGAATTGTGTTTGGCATTTTGTATCATTGGTTAATTAATAAGTGTGTACGTACTTCAAGTTCCTTAATTGTTGTCATTATCTAAGAGAATTATTATTGGCATCTTGTTAATTTTAGATAAAAATGGTATGTTGTATGCTTAAGAGAAATTTACTTCAATTTTCCTTATTAGCCCAATATCAATTTCCATATTAGCAATCACATTAACATGATAGTAAATGCAGATATAACATAAATAATAAGTATAAGACAACCCAAGATAAGAAGACACAATATTTGGCGGATGCCGGGGAAAAACCCCAATGTGGGGAAAATCCTTTGATTAAATCTTCTTATTATTCTTCAAAAGTTCAACAAAGAGAAAGAGTACAATATACAGAATTTAATTGCCCAAACACTGTCAAAACCGTCCAGTCAAACTGCAGTCAACAGGATGCCTTAACCAAAAAGTCAACACTGGTCAAACTAGTGGAAATTATCCTCCAATTCAGCTCGGTGAAACCCAATCAACTCGGCCTACAAAGATAGTCCAAATTAGCCCAAAATTGTCCTGAAAAATTTGGTCAAACCTAGTCAATGCACAATCAACTTCTGCAGTCAAAGGGCTATAATCAACGCTGCTCAAACTACCCAGCAAATCTCTGTTTCTGTGCTAGAATATGCGGCTTGCCCAAACATAAATTCTCCCACAAAAATTGTAGTCAAATGAAGTCAAACACTGCTTGGTCAACGCTGGTAAAAGCTGGTTGCAACTTGGTTAATGTTGAGAACAAAAATATCTAGTCAACTCTTCGCACATGTGGAAAGAACAGACTGCCTGAAATTTGTATGACTCAGTCAGATAAGATGTGTAATGATGAGTGACCAAATGAGGAAAATTACTTCTCTATATATACACAATGTTGAGGGTGAAGAGACACGTCGGTTGGGCTTTATGAGCCTACATTTGACTTTTGGCCGGCCTTGACAGTTTGTCCATAGAAGAAATAAATTCATAATTCCATTTGTACTTGTCAGAATGACATGACCTTTAGATCAATCCTACACCTTTCTGAAAGAGGAATCCAATAAAAATATCATCTCTATCATATGAGCTGTTCAAGGTGGAGTTTGGCCCTAGCTGCCAATTTTAACATTCCCTCTCAACTAGGGACAACTCCACCTGCCAAACCATCTGTTAATCTTTACCATCCTTGTCATCCCTGCTCTGCTCTGCTTTACTAAACCATGAAGAAATAATGAAGAAGAAATGATCGAGAGTGTATCATACAACTCTCCACTGACCCGAAGTCAATCTCCATTGATCCCAGATCAATATCAAACATCCTAGCATAAGGAGTACGGTAGTACACAATGCATCCATCGGTAGTACTATGGTCCCTATCCTCATTGGCTAGATGAGAGGTACTTCCCATGAGTCCTAGACTGCATGGGTAGGATGTATCAACAGGAGAAGGTGAACCACTCATCTTGCTCATATGCCATAGGAGAAGGTGAACCACTTATCTATGCATATATCAACCATCATGGGGTATCATAGGGGAAGGTGAACCACTCACCTTATACATAGCGCACCACTAGGGGAAGGTGAACCACTCCCCCTATGGTCGCTCATAGCTCCAAGAAATACCCCCAAGCCCCCCGAGCTCCCAGAGCTCAATATCCAACTCAAATGGAACCTTCATAAGAGGGTCTCTCCATGATTCCATGTCGTTGACAGAAGGTTAAGAATTTAATCTTCCCCAGGGGCTTCATAAGAATATTTGTGACCTGTTCATCAATCCCAATGTGATGGAGCCTTATTTATCCTCGTTGTGCCATATCCCAGATAAAGTGGTACCTAATATGAATATGCTTGGAGCGGTCATGAAACGTGGGATTCTCAGAAAGACGAATCCCACTTTGGTTGTCACAGTAGATCACGGTGATATCTAGCACATGCCCAAACAACTCACTAAAGAGCTTCCTCAACCAAACAACTTCACAAGAGGCCATACTAGCAACAATATATTCAACCTCGGTGGTGCTCATAGCAACTAATTTTTGCTTCCTGCTCTTCCAGGATATCGAAGAAAAACCTAGTGAGAAGCAACATCCATATGTGCTCTTACGATCCACCACACTATCTACCTAGTCAACATCAGAATAACCGCAAAGCCTCAAATTCCCGACAGTGTATCTCAGTCCATAGGTGATTGTGTTTGAAGATATCTCAAGAGATTTTTAGCAACAGTCCAATGTATGTGATGAGGCTTAACCATAAATTCACTCAATATATTCACTGCAAAGCATATGTCCAGACGAGAGTTCACCAAGAACATCAGGGTCCCCACGAGTTGACAATACTAAAGACGGGTTTCCCAAATTGGGCCTAGCAACACTTCTGCATAACTTCTTGAAGTTAAGTTCCATCGGAGTAGTCACGAACTTATAATCCACCATCCCAAATATTTCAAGTAGCTTCACAATCTATTTTCCTTGGGAAAGGAAAATCTCACCCGGCTTTTGCCAGACCTCCAAGCCTAGGAAGTAGTGTATCAATCCTAGGTCCTTCATCTCGAATTTGGAAGCAAAATCCCTCCTACATTGATAAATAAGAGGGTCTGCACCTGTCAGAAAGAGATCGTCCACATAAAGTACCAAGATGAGAGGTCTCTCATTTTCAACCTTAATGTAAAGGTTTGGATCAATTTCACTTCTTGTAAAACCGAACTTCATCAGATAATAGTCGATCCTCTCATACCAAGTCAGGGGAGCTTGCTTCAACCCATAGAGGGCTTTATTCAACCTACATACATGTGTCTCCCAATCTTGAACTTCAAACCCCTCGAGTTGTTCAACATAGATTTCCTCCTTAAGTGAGCCATGTAAGAAGGCAGTCTTGACATCCATTTGATGTAAATTCCATCCTTGAGAGGCAATAAGGGAAATGATCGAACGGATGGTGGTATATCAGGCAACAGGTGCAAATATTTCATCATAGTCCACACCTTCCTTTTGAGAGAAGCCTTGAACAACAAACCTGGCCTTGAACTTTTCAGCACTTCCATTAGCTCCATGCTTGATCTTGTAGAGCCATTTCGAGGTGACAATAGATTTTTCGTTGGGTCTAGGGACCGCATCCCAAACATCATTCTTCATAATCAACTCATACTCTTCATTCATAGCATCCTTCCAAACTTGGTGCTTCACAACTTCTTTGAATGTGCAAGGCTTAGTTTGAACAATGGTGCTCATGGCAGCTAAGTACCCTTAGTACCTATTTGACTTCTTACTTTCACAAAATGTTCCCAAAGGTGTAATTTGTCTCTTTTCATCTTTGAGAGTAACTCTAAGCCATGAGGGTCTCCTTTTTGAGGAGGAGGGCTCATCAGGAGATGGATCAATGGGATCCATCGGTTCTTAATCATTGGGCATCGGTTCATCCTGCAGTTCCCCCTGCTTTCCTATATCTGCTTCTTTGTCCTTCCTTGGAATATGAAGGTTCCTAATCTTCCCAAGGGAAGCATCTTCATCAAAGGTGACATCATGAATTATTTCCACTTCTCTTTGACCAGGAAAATAGATTCTATATGCCTTTGAAGTTTCATTGTAACCCACAAATGTTCCTTTCTTCCCAGATGCATCCAATTTGCTTCTCTTTTCTTTCAGCACATGAAAATGCATGGGGCTACCAAAAATTCTAAAGTGAGAAACATCAGGTTTCTTACCAGTGAAAACTTCTTTGGGAGTTTTGGAGTCCAATGCTTGATGTGGGAATCTATTTTGAATATACATGACAATGTTGGCAACTTCTCCCCATAGGAACTTTAGAAGGCCTTGATTATGAAGCATGGCGCAAGTGGCTTCTATTATAGAACGATTCTTCCTTTCAGCAACACCATTTTTCTTAGGAGTATATGCGGTAGTAGTCTCCCTCTTAATGCCAGCTTCTCTATAATAGTCATTGAACTCATTTGATTCATATTTGGTCCCATTATCGGTCCTCAATATTTTGATCTTCTTCCCTGTTTGATTTTCAACCAAGGCTTTGAAAGAGTGGAACCATGTGAACACTTTTTCCTTCTTCTTCAAGAAGTAAATCCAAGTTTTGCGAGAGAAGTCATCCACAAATATAGCATAATATAAATATCCTCTCAAAGATGTCACAGGAAATATATCAAATAGATCAGAATGAACCAATTGCAAAATGTTGGTAGTCTTGCTATCACTTGAGGGGAATGGTCCCCTTATATGTTTTCCTTTGAAACATCCCTAACAAAAACCTTCATGTTCTACTTTAAATTCGGGCATACCTATCACCATCTTCCTTGTATCAGGTAGAGCCTTATAATGTAGATGAGCAAACCTCCAGTGCCATAATTCAGATTGAAGAGATGTGTTGTAAGACATAGCTCCCAATGGACTTCCTCCAACCTTATATAGGCTATCAACCTTGAATCCAAGAGTAAATGCTTCTTTGAAATTTCTTTTCCAAACATGTACCTTTCCATCAATGAATGCCACCTTGAATCCTTTGTCTTCCATTGCGAGATAGATACCAATTTCTTCTTTAGATCAGGTACATATAGTACTTCTCGTAGATGAATGGAGTTACCTTGATTCAATTGAAGAGTAACATTCCCAATTCCTTTCACGAGATATGTGGCATTGTCTCCAAGAATGATTTCCAAATTTGTATCATTTTCTATCATATTTGAAGGAGCTTCCTTATACTTAGTGAAGTGCCTTGAGGCACCACCATCAATCAACCAATTTCCTAGGCTATCCAGAGGAGAGGCAGTAGAGAGGGCATATATAAGAAAAAATTCTTTTTGCTTGTTATCTACAACATTAGATTCATCATACCTGGAGTTTCTTAATCTTTTGGAAGGTCGACCATTTCCATGTTGAGTAGCGAGAGCATTCCTTTTTCCTTTATTGTTGAACCTGCCATTCCTTTTATTGTTGTTCCCCTGAAATTGTTGCGGTTATTGTTGTCATCATCTCGAGGTGTATCCATTTTATTAGGACACTCTTTAGCATAGTGGCCAAACCTGTTACAAATGAAGCATCTACCCTTTCTTCCATCTTTGAAACCTGGTCTTCCTTGACATTGCTTCTTTGAACCTGCATTATTCTTTCTTTTAGCATGAACGGAGAATGCAGTAGGATCATTCCTATTTGAAGGCATGGCTCTCTCTATCATCCTTGTTTCTTCTTGAGTACATCTAGTCAATAACTCATCAAAACCTGGAATCCAGTCATTGCTGAGGATAGTAATGTTGAACACATCCCATTCACAAGGGAGACCTCCAAGGGTAATGAGAGTGAGCTCCTTGTCATCAATAACTTCTCCAATTGAAAGAAGATCATTTTTTATTTTGGTAATCCTCATGAAGTAGGATTGGATATCTTCTCCTCTTCCCTTCTTTATGTCCTTCAACTTGTTCTTGAGAAAAAGGACTTGCTTTGCATTCCTAGCTTTGAACATGCTAATCGACTTGTCATACATCTCCTTAGATATGTTCAAATCAGAGATGTAAGCAACTAAATGCTTATGAATAGAATCCCTGATGATCTTCTTAGCTTTGACTTCACCTTTCTTGTCCTTTGTCTTAGCGAGAATCGGTGCATTTGATGGAGGTTCAATAATATTTCCCTCCACATAGTCCATAGCATCATGCTCTTCCAAAGTCAAGTCAAGAGACATCTTCCATGCATGATAATCAGACTTATCATTGAGATTGTCATCAGATTTGAAGTAAGATGAGGAGGCCATTGAATCTTGTCTTTGACCAACAAATATCAGTGATTGGTTTTCTCACTCTTGCTTGGGCTTTGTCTTCATCTCAACTCCCATACCATGTTAATTTTAGATAATAATGGTATGTTCTATGCTTAAGAACAATTTACTTCAATTTTTCTTATTAGCCCAATATCAATTTCCAGATTAGTAATTACATTAACATGATAGTAAATGTAGATAGAACATAAATAATAAACAGAAGACAAGCCAAGACAAGAGGACACAATATTTGGTGGATGCCAGGGAAAAACCCCAATGCGGGGAAAACCTGTTGGTCAAATATTCTTATTATTGTTCAAAAGTTTAGTAGAGAGAGAGTACAATATACACAATTTACTTGCCTAAACATTATCAAAATTGTCCAGTCAAACTACAGTCAACAGGATGCCCTAACCAGAAAGTCAACACTGGTTAAACTAGCAGAAATTCTCCTCCAATTTAGCTCGGCCAAACCTAGTCAACTCAGCCTCCAAAGATAGTCCAAATCATTCAAAAGCAGTCTTGAAAAATTTGGTCAAACCCAGTCAACATAGTGAACTTCTATGGCTAAAGTGCTGCAGTCAACACTGCTCAAACTACCCAGAAAATCTTGGTTTCTATCCCTGAATATGTGCCCTACCCAAACATAAAGTCTCCCACAAAAATTGTGGTCAAATGAAGTCAAACACTGTCCAATCAACGTTGGTCAAAGTTGGCTGCAACTCGGTAAATGCAGAGAACAAAATATCAAGTCAATGCTTCGCACATGTGGAGAAGAATAGGCTACTTGAAATTCGTACGACCCAATCAGATGAAGAGAGAGAAAGATGTGTGATGATGAGTGACCAAATGAGGAAAATGACTCCTCTATATATACACAATGTTGAGGGTGAAGAGACACGTCAGTTGGGCTTTATGAGCCTACATTTGACTTTTGGCTGACCTTGATAATTTGTCCATAGAAGAAATAAATTCATAATTCCATTTGTACTTGCTAGAATGAGATGATCTTTAGATCAATCCTACACCTCTCGGAAAGAGGAATCCAATAAAAATATCATCTCTTGCATATGAGTTGTACAGGGTGGATTTTGGTCCTTGTTCCCAATTTTAATACATCTATCTTATCTCAAGTGATGATTATTGGCATCTCATTGGCTAATTATTGAATAGAAAATCTATTGTCTATTGTTGTCACTTGTATCATTGAGCAATTGTTCTTGTTTAAGATTGTCTTTCAATGCATTGTTAAGTACTCTTGCCATAAATTAATCAACATTAAGTACTTAAATCATATAAACAATATTAAACAAGCTTCGTGAGTAGCTTGTTTAAACAACTCCTAGGACAACCATCTCTCATCTATCTTGAGGGATTCAACCCTTGTTAGTGGTTAACACAGTGACCTTGTAGTATTAGAGTCATATTCTCTGCAACACTAGAGACACTGGGTGGTTGGAATACAGGGGGAGGTATTGTTAATCAAGCCTTTGCTTACTTCTCGTTGGCTTCCATCTCACAACCTACTATGGAGATTATCTCTCAAAACAGTTAGGGAAAGGTTCCATTTAGATTAGGCATATAATCTAAAATTAAGCAAGATCCTTACATCATACTTAGATCTTAGGAGTTGCATCTCATATAGGTTAGTTAATCATATAAGCAACGCTTGTATATCTAGTTACTTAGTCATAATTTATAATAAGCAAGAAATTTTGACTCCATAAGACTTTGGTCTCAATTCTAAATCTAATTGAATCCTTAATCTTGCTAAACTTTTACCAAGTAGCTAGGCCACTCAACTGTGTCTCTTGGGCAAGTTAGTTCCAAACTTTCTTTCCATCATCTCACTTCCATAGGGACTACCTATTAGTTTTTGGTAGCATCAGAAGTGCTCTACCTCAAAAATTGGTGGAGAGGCTAAGGCACATGAGTTCTAAAGAACTCAGAAACCATTTGGTGAAATTCCACCCAGATTGTATTTTATTAAAATAATTAATATTTTTAATGGGGTTCCTAAGTCTAAACTTAGGGAAATTAAAATATTAATGGGTATTAATCAAAATATGGGTGAGAATGATTTAGAAGTTGGATCAAGTCATGTTTTAATCTCAATGTTGATTAGAGACTTAATCTCGACCGTTGAAGACTCAACAGGAAACGTTTAAAATGGAGGCTTGGGGTTCATTTAGAAACAGGGAGGGAGAGAGAGAGAGAGAGAGAGAGAGAGAGAGAGAGAGAGAGAGAATTGATCTAGAGTTTGATTTCTGAGGCTAGGAAGCTGCGAAATTCAAACTAAGTGATCATTCTGCAACAGAGGGGCAGTGACAATCCAAAAGAAGGACTTTTCGGAAAATACAAAACAAAGAGACAAAGAGAGCTTGTAGAGAGGTAGTGCAGTAGCCGGGAGAGCTGACGCAGAAATGATGTCTGTCATGCAGAAGCCGAAACTGCTAGAACTATTGCGAACTGTCGAAACAGTTGGGAGAGATGATATAGAGGGCAGAGAAGGTGACACAGGGATGACGCAGAGCCAGCATAGAAATATCCGGGGTTAGCCAGTCTTGTGCCAGTTCAACTAGAATTTTGTTGGGTGAAGAGAGGTAAAACTCATTTAGGTTTCCGTGCAATATTTTTCTCTGTAAAGGATTGCTAGATGAGCATCCTAGATTTGTATTCAGATATTTCTCCTGCATAATAATAAACCCTTAGAGCTGCTGCACCGATTTTCTTGCATTGGATTTTTTCGGGGATTATTGTGTCCAAAAACAAGTGTGTCCTATGTATCTTGTTCTTTGCTTTGTTTTCTATTTCATGAGATCAAATATTTAATTAGTGTAGGTTGTAGGAGTAATTTTCTTCAACATTCAGAAGAATAACTTGTTCAATGCATGTTAAAAATCAAGTAGGTGAAGTAGATTTAGATTTGCTGCAGTAGGGGTTCCGAGAGTCTAGGAACTTTCATGTGGTATCGAAGCATTGATTTTGAAACAGGAAGAGCAGATCAAGTGCTAAGCAGTGAGGCTAATAGCTTCACTTGGCATAAATTTGAATCCCCTTGAAGGGATTGCGCAGTCCTTGCCAGGAAGCAGATATGAGGAAATCTCTCTTTGAGTGAGACGACAGAGAGGTACGTTTTCTAGTTTGTGAGTTTCCAGAGGAAAAGGGAGTGACATAGAGCCTCAACATAGTGCTTGAAGGGTGCAGTTTCTACTGGGGCAGAAATCTGTTGGAAAAGAATGAAGACACATAGAAGGGGAATTTTTCTCCTCATAAAACTTTCCGCCAGAAAGTTCGAATTTCTCACTTGCTAAGTAGTTGAGCAGTGCTAAGCAGTGACTAGAGGAGTCAGTTCAATAGTTTGGGTGAGATAGAATCGCATGGGCTCAGAGATCAAGATATGTTGGAAGGTGCTTCCAACTATGTCATATGGAAGACCAAAATCTTAGTTGTTCTAGAGGAATATGATCTTGAAGCCTACGTCAATAGTGTTGTAGTTGTTCCAGCTAACAACGATCAAAAGAAGAAGTACAAAACCTCATTCTCGATGGCGTTGGAGATCATGTGGTCTCACATGTTGATCAGTGGTTGTCATTGATGTCAACCCAAGCAACACCAGGGGCTACCTCGACCTTGCAAGGGAATTTTCACTTGACAACTCATATTATTTTGCATCAAAGATATTCTCGATGGATTCTAATCGTTGAAATGTTTCCGTTGATATATGGTACGCCTCCCAGTTCTTCATGGTTTGAGATTCATCTGCATTTGAAGTCGGAAGCCCCCATTAGTGGGCTAAAGCCCCAGGGGTTGAGACATCACCTTATTCCCCAATGATTGTTAATATATGACAGAGATTCTCATCGTAATCTCACCTCGTATAAGTTGAATAATTTGAAAATCCAAAGATTGTGAACCAATCATTGAATTAATACACTCATGTGTCACCTACAACCACACCAAAAAGGTTTAGTGTACAAATTCCTTAGAGCTTAAACAAACAATTTATCAATAACTATTAAATTAAATTAATTTTATTATAAAATAAAAGAATAGAAAATTAAAATGTGCCCCTCTCCATAACACTATAACACATTCTAAACACAGTCAACATGTAATTCATTTGCTTAAGGCTTAAGGTGATATATCTTTTAGTTAAATATATATATATATTTTTTACCTCCAATGTTCATAATAGAAGCCCTTCTTATCTATAAAATACCATCATATACCTTCTATTATACAATGTAGTGAATTGTATTATCTTGTGAAATTTCTCTAATACCAGTTGTTGGAAATACTAGGGGGGTGTGAATCTGTATTCCTTAGCAATTAGCACTTTTTAAATTGGTTTCAGAGCTTGGTTCCTTCAATAGCAGTCTAACAAATGGAAGGAGATCATGGAGTATACTAAGAATAGAGTTCCTTTGTTCAATGGAAATAAATATGCACTTTGGACTGGAAGAATGTAGTTTCATTTGTTGGCGCAAAGATACGAAGTATGGGAAATCGTTAACAAAGGCTTCACACCAACCCAAGATGAACAAGGTAAGAAAAAAATGGTATATGACGCAAAGGCTAAAGATGTTATTATCAATGGGCTTATCAAATCTGTTTATCTTAAGGTATTGAGTTGCAAAAATGCTAAAGAGGTATGGGGTAAGCTTGAAAATATATATGCAGGTGACTCAAAGGTGAAAGAAGAAAAGCTTCAAATTTTTAGGGAAAATTTTGAGCAACTCAAAATGAGGGAAGATGAAGATATTGCTGCATACTTTTAGGGTGTTGATGAAACAACAAATACATTGAAAGGTTTGGGAGAACCCGTTGAAACAAAAATTGTTGTCCAAAAGATCCTCAGAACCTTGCCAACAAGATTTAACCCTAAGGTATCAGTCTTGGAAGATAGATCGAATCTAACCAATCTCAGCATAGATGAATTGCATGGAATTCTTATGGCATATGAAATGAGGATTGAAGAAGAGGATGGCACATCTTCATTAGAAACAACATTTGCTGCATCCAAGAAGAATAGTAAGGACAAGCAGACTCTTAAAGAAAAAACTTGAAATTGTAAGGATGAGGAAAAGGAAGAAGATGTAGAAGAATTATTACATAAATAGTTTGCCTACTTCATGCGGAAAATGATAACAGGTATGGGAAAATTCAAAGGTAAACTTCCATTAATATGTTTTGATTGTGGTGAGGTTGGGAATTTTGTAGCCAAATGTCCTCACAAAAACGAGGTTGTTATGAAAGGAAAGAAAATTCCTAGGAAGTTCAACAAGCAAGGAAAGAAGAAATGGTTTAAGAAAAGTTTCTTCTCCAAAGAAGATAGCTGCTCATTTGAAGAATACAGTAATAACAAAGAAGAATTTAATGGAATTTTATGGCCAAGTAGAAAAAACAAGAGGTACCTGACGAAGAAGGAGACGAAGAATAAGAAATGACTGAGGTTGAATTTCAAAACGAAGTGATCAAGGTTATCAAAGAGATCAAGGTTGAGAAAAATCACATCAACACTTGTGAAGACGAATTAAAGACAAAAAGGGAACATGTCCTAAATCTTAAAATCAAGGTTGAAGAATACAAACGAATTGAAGAATCTCTTAGGAAAGAATTAAAGGAAAGCAACAAGGAAAGAGAAGCATTGGAAGTTGAAATCGTTTCTTTATTAAAGGAAGTAAAAAATGGAAAAAATATTGAAATCTATGGCAACAGCTCAAAGACTTTGGATGAACTCATCAGCAACCAACAATCATGCAACGACAAGGCTGGTCTTGGTTACAAAGAAAAATTCGAAAAGGAGTCAAGTCCTTCTATGACAACTAAAGAAGATGGATATGAAAAATCTACCAAGCAAGTAGATCTCCCAGCTAGATCAAGAGATCAAGACTCATAGGAAGAAACTTGGAAGACAATTCCTCAAAGAATATTTCCTCCCAGGTATCAACATATCTTTTAAGGTCATTGTTATTCATGTGGAAGGTTTGGACATAGAGCTGCAGAATGTCGCATGTATGTTTGGAATGAATATAATTCCAGGAGATCTCTCAGAAATGGATATTCCATAACTCAATAGATATCAACATATTTGATCATTTGAGAGATGATGTTGAATGTTACAAATATAACAATTTTAGACACTTGGTCAAAGATTGAAGACTTGGAAGTTCTTCAAAGGAATTCTCGCAAAATCAGAATGAACAAGTATGGAAAAGGAAGACTGAAGGGTGTGCTCTTACTCTCAAGGCTCAAAGCAATATAAATGTATGGTATGTTGACAGTGGCTTCTCAATGCATATGGCTGGTGATAGAAATACGTTCATATCCTTGAAATAAAAAAAGGATGGAACAGTGTCTTTTGGAAATGATGGGTCTTCAAACGTCATAGGAGCAGGTACGATCACTCTTGGAAGAAAGGATGCATTAGAAAAGGATATGTTGCTGGTTGAAAATATGAATCACAATTTGCTCAGTGTTGGACATATGTGCGATCAAGGACACACGATGTTCTTCAACTCGAAGAAATGCGAAATTAGGAAAAGCAAGTTTGGTAAAATTGTGGCTACAACAAGAAGAGCTCCAAATGGCATATATATTTTGGATGAGACACCTAAAGGGTGTTTCTTAGCAAAAGAAGATGAGAGTTGGTTATGGCACAAAAAAATGGGACATATAAATATTGACAATTTGGTCAAGATCAGCAAAAACGAAGCAGTTAGAGAAATGAAAAAATCTCAAAACCTACCAATATGGTATGTGAATCTTGTTGGCACGACAAACGGACAAAAGTCAAGTTCAAGACAAAAGAACATTTTGCGTCACGTCCATGGGAATTAATACATATTGATATATGTTTTCCTATGAGAACAAAAGGTTTAAATAGTGGATTATACTCTATGTTAATGATAGATGATTACACCAGAATGACAGCCGTCAGTTTCTTGAAGAAAAGGTTTGAGGCATTCGAATGTTTCAAAATTGTCAGGCCAGGAGTAACTCCAGAAAAACTGATTCATTTGTTCCATTAGGTAGCTATCTATTATATACATGAATGTGATCATTCAATTCATCTTCTTGATGACTGTTCACATTCAAATTCTCCCAATCGTTGAGGATTAGGTGTCAACATTCCCCCCTTAATCTGAAGGGATGTTGGTGAGTCCAAGCATCGTTCTGAATCTTTCAAGCTTTTCTCTTCCAAGCGCTTTGGTGAAGATGTCTGCAATTTGCTCATTTGTGGAACAATGACGGAGATGGATTGTTTTGGCCTCAACATGATGTCGGATCAGATGATATTTAGTATTGATGTGCTTTGTATGATCATGGAACTTTGGGTTCTTGGCCAACTTTATTGCAGAGGTGTTGTCCATCATGAGTGGAGTTGATTGTACTTGTTTTACCTGCAAATCTTCAAGAATTTTCCTGAGCCACACAATTTCTTTCGTTGCTTCAGCTGCTGCCATGTATTCTGTTTCTGTTGTGGAGTCTGCTAGAACTAATTGTTTGCGTGATCTCCAAGAGACAGCTCCTGATCCAAGACTCATAGCATATCCTGAAGTAGATACTCCAGTTTCTTTGTCTCCATCGAAGTCTGAATCAGAGTATCCAATCAAGCTGAAGTCGTCTACCTGTGTATACTTTATTCCAAGGTCTTGAGTTCCCTTCAAGTACCTTAGAACTCTTTTTGCAGCAAACCAATGTCCCTCACAAGGCTTTTTCATAAACCTGGAGAGGATTCCAACAGCAAATGAAATGTCTGGTCTGGTAGTAGTGAGATAGATGAGACTTCCTATAAGCTGTCTGTACTTTGTTGCATCCTCAAATTCCTTTCCTTCAAAATAGATGTGAGCTTTAAGTTTTGTTCCATTGGAGTAGAAAGAGGATTGCACTCTGTCATGCCAAATCTGTTTAACAAATCTCCAATGTATTTCTTTTGAGAAAGAAATATGGATTTTGGATGTTGGGTTACTTCAAGGCCAAGATAGTAATGAACATAGCCCAAATCAGTGATTTCAAAACTTTTTCCTAATTCTTTCTTTATGGATGCAATATAGCTTTCATTGTTCCCTGTCATTAAAAGATCATCTACATATACCACAAGATATACAACTGTTTTGCCAACTTTCTTGACAATTAAAGTTGCATCATCAAGATCAAAATGATTGAAGTTGAGTTTCAGAAGATGCTCAGTTAGTTTTTCATACCAGGCTCGTGGTGCTTGTTTGAGGCCATACAAGGACTTCACAAGTTTGCACACTTTATGTTCATGTCCTTTCATAGCAAATCCTTCAGGCTGGGACATAAAAACATTCTCTTTTAGATCTCCATTCAAGAATGCAGTTTTTACATCCATTTGATGGACTTTCCAACCGTTCTGAGCTGCTAGTGCAAAGAGTGTCCGGATGGTGGCCCATTTTGTTGTGGGGGAAAAGTTTCCTCATAATCGACCCCTTCCTTCTGTGCAAAACCTTTTGCCACAAGCCTAGCTTTGTGCTTGTCAAGTGAGCCATCAGCTTTGTACTTGTTCTTGTAGACCCACTTGCAGCCAATTGGTTTGGTTCCAAATGGAGGATCAACCAGCTTCCAAGTGTCGTTCTTTATGAGGGCATCATACTCCTTTTGCATTGCTTCTTTCCATTCATCATGAGAAGCAGCTTCTTTAAAGGAAGTTGGTTCAAAATCTGTAGACAGTTCAATTCACAATCATAAGAAACATCCATATCAACAGGTGAATTAGAGTCATCTACATCACCTCCATTTGGTCGGTTTGAATTTCTGGTTCCTGTTTTTCCAATTTCATCAGGATGAACACTTTCAAGTGTCTTTGTCAGCCACTTTGGGGGACCTTTTTGAGATGGTCCAGGCTGCTCTGTTGATTGAGTTGGGAGTGAATCAAGATTGAGTCTCTCAATTCTATCAATTACATCACTTAAAGCATCATCCGTTGTTGGAGTTTCAGTCGGGGGAGAATATTCTTCAGAAGAAGATTCCACATGTTGATCTAGTATAGGAATCCCCCCTTCAAGATGTGGAATCTAATTTTCAAATTCTTGAAATGATTTCATTTTTGCGAATCTATCCAAGCGATCAAGTTGCCGCTCAACAACATTGTCAGATTTGGATGATTCAAGAAAAATTACATCTCTAGATATAACAAACTTTTTATTTTCTTCATCATAGAGGCGGTATGCTTTGGAGGTATTTGAATACCCCAAGAAAATACACTTACGACTTCTAGCACCAAGTTTGTTTCTATGTACCTTTGGTATCAAAGCATAACAGGTGGAACCAAAAATCCTGAGATGTTTTACCGAAGGAACATGTCCATACCACAATTCATAAGGAGTCTTGTTTCTTATAGCACTAGATGGACATCTATTCTTTATATATGCAGCACATAGAACAGCGTCAGCCCAAAACATTATCTTTACATTTTTGAAAAAAAGCATGGATCGTACCATATTCAAGATTGTTCTATTCATTCTTTCAGCTACACCATTCTGTTGGGGATTATAAGGCACAGTTGTTTTATGTTTAATCCCATGTTGGCAAAGATAGTGTTCAAATTCATTTGATGTACATTCTTTTCCATTATCAGTGCAAATAGACCCAATATGAGATTGTGCATCATTTTCAATCCATTTATGAAAATTCTTGAATGTTAGGAAAGCATCAGATTTGTTCTT
>APFE031246770.1:198354-212970 GCA_000404065.3 Pinus taeda | reverse complement strand
AAACATATGAATGGAGTGACCTTGCTGGTGGATGTGGACCAAGGATAGCAAGTTTCTCTTGAGCTGTGGGAGATATAAAACATGATCAAGAAGAAAGTCTGAGAGACCAGGCAATTTAAGCCTGATTGTGCCAAGCCCTGATGGCTTGATTTTTGACTGATCTACAAAGTAAACTACTCCATCAACATTGTCAGTGAAATCTTCAAAAAAGCCTTTTCTATGAGTCATGTGACAGGTTTCTCCTAAATCAAGCAGCCAATCATTTTTCCAGGAAGAAAGTGAAGTGTTAAACAAATCTTCATTTACTCCAATGTTACATTGTGCCTCAATATAGTGAGCAGATTCAGGTGCTTTACCTTTGTCTGTATCATCAATTTTACCTTTCTGTTCGTTTCTTCTCTGCTCAATTTTGTCCCATGGTAGCTTGCATGTAGAGGCATCATGTGATCCATTTCTGTTGCAGCGAATACAATGTAAATATGCCTTTTCTCCTTGAGAATGTCTGCCCCCCCTGCCTCTGAAGTATCTTCCTCTTCCTCTTCGTCCACCTCTTCCTATTGTAGAATCTTGAGCAGGATATTTTTCTTTATTAGCCAAGCATACAGTCTCTTCAGAAGATTCAGGGACTGTCTTCTTTCCAAAGGCTTTTTTCTTTTTCAGCAAACTTTTTCACAAGAGAGTCAAAGGCTATATCCTTGAGATTTCCATTTGCTTGCAAAGACTCAAGATAATTGGAGTATGTAGGATAAAGTGCTTTGAGAAAAGCAATAAGAGAGATATCCAGCTTAAATTTAGTGGATTTGATATCATGCATTATAGACTTTATTTCAGATGAAAGAGCAAGAGGATCATTATTTTGCAGTTCAAGAGTGAAGAGTTTAATCATAAGTTGGACGACTTCAAGTGCAGAATGTGAGTCATAGAGTTCTTTCAGCTTTGTAAAGCTTCAAAGGCAGTTGAATATGATGAAATGTGGCGAATCACCTCCTTATTTACAGATGCTGCGATTAATGCATACGCTTTGCTGTTCTTGTTTTCCCAGATGGCGAGCTCTTTATCTGATGTAGGCCTTTCTGGGTCACTGTCTCCTTCTCCGACACACACTCCCTTCCACAACTCATTGAAGATGAGGGTGTGTTGTATCATTTGGGACCAATCAGGATAGTTCTCCTTGCCTGTGAGAACTATTCCCACCATAGAGATGATTGAATGCATTCTATAAAAGATTACTTCTACTGATATAAAAAACTTTTGCTGATAGACTAATACTTCTGATGGCAAAAAAAATTGCTCTTATGAAGAAAAACGTCTGCTGCTATACAGTCAAATTGTTCTCAAAGGGGTAAAAAGATTTCAAAGTCTTTATGTACTATATTTTCTTCCAATGTCTCTCTAAAATATCCTTCATAACACCTCCCCCTTTTCTTCTTTTAAAAAACCATTCAATATATATATATATTTTTACAGCACCAACTTCCCAAAACTCCTCAATAACCATAATAATTTATATACCACCACACTTCCCTTATATTCCTTATAATAACAAACTCAAAACAAGGGTTACGAATTCACTTAAACCAAAGAGGCTTTGACTTATTTACTTTAACGTGAAGGCTTGGAAGAGAATATGGGTGAATGAAATATTCACTTTAACGTGAACTACAATGCATGGCGCCTTATACCATTCACCATACCATTAAAAGCGTATCAGGCAACATTTAAAACATTAGATATCAGGCAGCTTCAAAACATTTGTTGGATCGTATACCACAGACTTTTCAAAATAGCGTTTCAAAATAGGCAGCTTCAAAACAGCGTTTCAATATCAAGCAGCTTCAAAACAACGTTTCAAAACATGCAGCTTCAAAACAACATTTCAAAACAGGCAGCTTCAAAACAGTGTTTTAGATATCAGGCAGCTCTCATACCACGAAGTTAACCGACGTTTCAATATTTTTAAACAGCGTTTCAAATAAGCAGCTCTCATACCACGGCGTTAACCAACGTTTCAATATTTTTAAACAGCGTTTCAAATAAGCAGCTCTCATACCACGGAGTTAACCAGCGTTCTCCAGTGTTTCAAATATGTCAAACAATGTTTCAAATATACCACTGTTCAGGCTCTCAAGAATGCAGCTTCTCCTTCAGGTGTTAACCAGCGTTCTCCAGCGTTCAGGAATTAACCATACGCATTAATCCACGACTCTCATACGCATAGCACAACAACATTTCGCAGGAGTAATGCATTCAATGCAGCAATTCCAAATTCAAACGCACAATTCAACTGTCAGGCGTTAAAAACAAGGAATGTCATGTGTTAAACAGTACATACCAGCGTTCAGGCAGAGACAACAAATTATGGGACAGAGAGCAGAAGGCAGTGGAGAGAGGATAGAGGAATTACAAGGCACACTAGAAAAGGAACCTGGGACCTGCGCTCTGATACCATGTCAGGCCAGGAGTAACTCCAGAAAAACTGATTCATTTATTCCATTAGGTAGCTATCTATTATATACATGAATGTGATCGTTCAATTCATCTTCTTGATGACTGTTCAAGAGGATTAGGTGTCAACAATCGCTGAGGATTAGGTGTCAATAATCGCTGAGGATTAGGTGTCAACAAAAATCTACAAGGAAATGGTCAAAAATGAAACTGATTTGAAGATCAAATGTCTAAGATCAGATAATGGTTGAGAATTCACGTCCAAAGCATTTCAACAATATTGTGACGAACATGGAATAAAAAGGCAATTATTAACAGCTATAACCATGTTAAAAGACTCAAACTTAGATGATAAATTCTCGGTTCAAGCAATTGATACTGCCATATTCATTATAAACAGAGGCCTGCTCAAGAACAATTGTAACATGACTCAGTACGAACTATGGAAAGGAAGACCAGCTAATGTCAAATACTTCAAAATATTTTGAAGTAAATGCTACATCAAAAGAGAACACCAAAAATTGGGCAAGTTCGGTTCTTGTGTTGACGAAGGTATTTTCATTGGTTATTCGCGCAAAAGAAAGGCTTACAGATGCTAGAATCTGAGGCAAAAACACATAGTTGAAAGTATAAATGTTACTTTTGATGAAGGCTGTGTTCTAAAGGATAACAATGAGATCATCTCTTAAAGAAAATTTGAGGGGCTTGCGGTAGAATTTGTGAAGGATGAAGAAGAAGCTCTAGAACAAGACCAACCAAATAAGGAAACACCAGTCAACCAAGAAGAAATAAGAAATGATCAGTAGGATGGACAAGAAGTTTCTCCAAAAGGTTCAAAAGAATGGTATTAATAGAATCATCCGTAAAATCAGATCATCGACAACATAAATGAAGGAATTGGAACTAGAAGTCGACAAATTCGTTCATCACAACAAGCCAATCTTGTCCTTTTAGCGACTTTTGAGCCTAGCAATTTTGAGGAAGCTGGTTAAAATGAACACTCGGTAGCAGCTATGAATGAAGAACTGGATCAAATTGAGAAGAACGACACTTGGGAATTGGTTCCTTGACCATAATGATAAAAATGTTATTGGAACTAAATGGGTCTTTAGAAACAATTGAATAAGGATGGACATGTTACCAGGAATAAAGCAAGATTAGTTTGCAAAGGATATGCACAAGTTGAAGGAATCGATTTTGAAGAAATATTTGCTCCCATTGCCAGAATGGAAGCTATCAGGATGTTTCTTGCTTATGCATGCTCGAGAAAAATCGAGGTCTACCTAATGGATGTTAAGTCAACCTTTCTAAATGGTGAATTGGAAGAAGAAGTTTACATTGAAGAAATCGAATATTTTCTACTCACTGACAAAGAAAACTACATTTGCAGATTAAAGAAGGCACTATATGCTCTCAAGCAAGCTCCTAGGGCTTGGTATGCTCGTTTTGATAGGTATCTACATCAACAAGCATTCAAGAAGGGAAGTGCTGACAACAATCTCTATGTGGAAGTGGATCAAGATAACCTAACGATTATCGAGGTATATGTGGATGATATAATATTTGGAAGCAATGATGACAAATTAAGTAAAGACTTTACCACTAAAATGCAAAGGTGAGTTTGAAATTTCTATGCTTGGTGAGCTGACATGCTTTTTGGGGCTTCAGATTTCTCAGCAGTATAAAGGAATATTCATATGTCAAACCAAGTACATCAAGGAAATGCTCAAAAAATTCCAGATGGAAGATTGCAAGCCAGTCCTTACCCCCATGATAACAGGTTGCAAGTTAAGCTTAGAAGATTCATAAAAGGATGTGGACCAAAGGTTGTATAGATCCATGATTGGTATTCTCCTATATGTGATAGCCTCTCGGCCTGATGTGGTGCAGGTAGTTGGATAAGTAGCAAGATTCCAAACAACACCAAATATCATATTATTGTCCTCAAACGTATTCTTCAATATCTTAAGGGCACAACGAAATATGGTCTATGGTATCCCAAAGGAAATTATCTGGTTATCCAAGCTTATACAGATGCAGATTGGGCAGGAAGTGTTGATGATCGTAAGAGTACTAGTGGAGCAACATTCTATCTAGGTTGTTGTCATGTTTCATGGTTAAGTAAAAAGAAGTCTTCAGTCTCGTTATCCACAACAGAAGCAGAATATATCACGACATCAACTTGTTGTACACAAGTGCTCTTGATGAAGCAAACTTTGCAAGATCTTCAAGTCAAGTTGGATGAGCCTATTCCCATCTTTTGCGATAACACCAATGCCATCAGTATCTCCAAGAATCCTATGATGAATTCCAAAACAAAGCACATTCTGATTAAATATCATTTCGTTAGAGAGTAGGTCGCCGAAAATAATATCAAGCTTGAATATGTTGGCACAAAGGAAAAAATTGCTAACATCTTTACCAAACCATTACCTTGTGAGGCATTTGAGTATCTTCGCCAAAAGCCTGGGATTCTCCCAAGTTTTCATTAGACTCTTTCTCTTATCTACTCGAGTAGATAGGGTGGCAGGAAGGTGCTAGGAAGGTGCATGAAGTCGCCTACAGGTTGGAGCCTGTGAACACTTCAGGGTGGTAGGTCAGTCTAGGGTGTTGGGGCATCCATTCAGTTGATTATTGAATAAACCAGGGCGTTGGTGCATCCTTCCAGTGGGAGTTGGAGAATAATGCTTTTCTAGAATTCCAAGAAGTTGTTGATTTCATTTTAGTTGGGGTTGAAGATTAAAGAATTTATTAGAAAAGCGTTTGGTGGTTTTTGACCCGGAGGGGGTTTTCCACTTAAAATTCTTGTGCCTACTATCAGGAAAAATTTCAAGAACCACCCCAAACTTATATGTATAATAAATGGGTGAATCTCCATGGTACATAGGAAAAATGGGAGGTGATTTTATCAATAATATAATATGTATATTATTTTTTGGTAGAATCTCTCACCAGTATTATGATTATCTTGTAAAAGTATGACGAATCTTGATTGAATATAAAACTTGTAAGAAAATCTTGGCAAATCTTTCACTGAATAATAAAACATTATGAAGTCTTGGCGAATGTTTTGTTAAAGTATGAAACCATATATGATAATAGGAAAACATATTCATTAAACTGTAATATACTAACATACATGTTTGTAAAGAAGAAACATAATTTTCTCTTCCTATAAACAATGTTGCAAGCTTTAGTGGCCATGTTTGTCAAGGTTCTGATTGTACACTCTTTCATATCCTTCTATTAGTTTTGATAATATTCCACAAAAAAGTTCTTGTAGGTGTTGATCTTGACCACCAATTCTGTTAAGGTAGGAGAGATTAATCCTTTCTCTACCACTTTTGTCAAGCTACCAATTTTGTCAAGCTATCAAATTTCTTTCTTATTCCATATACTCCAACTGCGAGATAAAAAAAACACATCAAGTTTGTTTACCCCAACACACTAACAAGTAGAAAGCCCCAACTATATAATATAAGAAAGTAGTAGGTATCCCAAAGGCCTGAAGGGGATCTAATGGAAATAAGTAACCATTGTCAGAAGCCTTCCAATCAATATATAAATATATAAATGTAGACTTATTATTATTTTAATTGGAAATCTTCAATTAAATAATAAAATTTAATTACGTCTCTCCCAATCTAAATTGCTTATGAGCATAATTCACTACCTTCATACATCTTGCATTTTTTAACAACATTGTAACATGTGGATGAATTTCCTTTTTGGACAATATGGTGCAGTGGCCCAACCCCTATAGATCATTACAACAAACTAAGAATAACAGAGAAAATGAAAGGTTGTACAAACCATCATATTTTTCAAACAACTAATCCAACATCAGTTCCTTAATTTTTTACTTGAAGATATCATATTGAGAACGTTTGAAAAATGGTGGGAAATCTGGGCAGCGACTATCTCTCTTCTACGAGGTTGATGCAGAAAGAGTGATAAGATTTCATTATTTTGATTTCTTTTTGTTAAATAAAAAAAACCAATATTAATGGAGATATTGGTAGTTTTTACTAAATTTTGTGAAGTGACTAAATGTAGCTTTAGCCATTCACCTTAAGATGTTTTTTACAATATAATTTCCTAAGTCTTTTTAATATCTTCATTATCATAAAAACCAACCTATATCCATTTTAACTCCACATCTACCACTCTTAGAGGGATGAAATCTGTTTATCCCTCTCAGCACTTGGTAGACTTGGAATTAATATGGATCTAAGCTAATAGAATTTTCCCTTTAAATAGTCTATGTTCACATGAATACCATGGTATTACCATGGGTTATCATAAAACTAGAGCATAAAACTACTATTAGTAATTTATAAAAATTAATAAAATTAATAACTGATTTTTTTTTTTTAACAAAGTTAAAATGTTTAAGTGACATTAAATTACAAGATCTATTTTTCTCTTGATCTATGCTGGTTTGGTTCCCCCCTTTAAATAGGCTACATTCCACGTGAATACCATGTGCCATCTTTATTTTTATTAATACTAATATTAGGGTTAATAATGTTTTTTTTGCATGGTAGAAATATTAATTTGGCCCATAGCCTTCACCTAAATATCATGCATTAAATAAGCTACATTCCACGTGAATACCATGGGTCAATACCGTGTGGCATATTTATTTTTATTAATACTAATATTAGGGTTAATAATGTTTTTTTGCATGGTAGAAATAATAATTTGGCCCATAATCTTCACCTAAATATC
This sequence comes from Pinus taeda, assembly GCA_000404065.3. Lineage (NCBI taxonomy): Eukaryota > Viridiplantae > Streptophyta > Pinopsida > Pinales > Pinaceae > Pinus > Pinus taeda. The sequence goes on along the minus strand of APFE031246770.1, from coordinate 205,794 downwards.
ATGCATTTTTTGAGTGTTCTTAAATATAAGGTGACTTATTGAGTAAATATAGAAAAATGTTTTATTTATTTACCATACATCTCGTTTATTTATACTTTTATTAATTTACCATACCTCTTTTATAAATATGGTATTTGGCCCATAGGAGTCACTTAAATAAAACCTATTTTTTGAGCCTTCTTAAATAGAAAGAGGGTTATAGACTAAATATAAAAAGAGGTTTTATTTATTTACCATACCTTTGGAGTAAGTATAAAAAGAGGTTTTATTTATTTACCATACCTCCATTTTATTTATATTTTTATTTATTGGGACCAAATACAACCTCCCAAACCACCTCACAAATTAGAAAATGGGCGATTGCAAACAAATTTAACATTGCAAAGTAGAAAATTGGGCAATTGTAATGGAATATAACCTCCCAAACTAGACGAATTGGGTCAAATGAGTCTTTTCATAGTTTATCCACCCCTTTTTTGGGCTAAAATGAAAAAAAAAATTATTTTTTAAATAAAAGTTGGGCTAAATATATGAAATGGGCGTTTTATAAAAATTTCGCTCCTCTAAAATGAAAAACCCCTTAAATTTCACCCTTAGGCTAAAATTCGCCCCTAAAATTTACCATGCCTATTGTGTTCTATTGTTTACTGCATAAAAATTAATAATAATTGAAGATTAACTAATGCACTGGAATATTTTAAAAGTGTTAATTGATAAGGAATACTGATTCAACCCCCCTCCCCTTTTAAGATTTCCAACATCATACTTGCAGGGCAAGGATACATCTCGAAAGATGTGGGAAGCCTTGTCTTCTTTGTATGAAGGCTCTTCTAAACAATGAAAGATGTATTTAGAGAAGAAGTTGCAGTGCACCTTGATGTAGAAAGGAGAAGGTGTGAACCTCTATATTCAATGTCTTCAAGACACTAGAGACCATCTTACTGTAGTGGGGTCCACTCCTTAGCCAACCGCAATGGTGAGGATAGCCCTGAATGGAGTCTCAGAAGAATTGAAAGTTTTCATTCAAAGCATATTGGGAAGGGAAAAAATACCTTCATGGGAGTGGGAGTGGCACAAAAACAAAGGAGGAGGAGGAAAATGCAGCTCTAGCATTGAAGGGACAACAGAAGCAGAAGCAAGAGAAGGACATTTCGAAGGTGAAATGTTTCAGGTGTGACGAGATGATCCAGGTCCGGGTGTGACAAAGGACCCTTCCAAGACCTTTTACTTTTGTGATGTGTTAAATTGCATTTTTAAAAGAACATAAATGAATAAATCTGCATGCTGTAAAGAAGAGGAACATGACAATCATCAGAACATGAAAACATAAGCCATTGATAATGGAGTTCATCCAGGAGGGACTACGTCTCCAGGCCCCAGTGTCAAGATGGTGTAGGCCATTGCATTAAGTGTTGTCAATAGTGATGATGTACATAAGAGGTGATGTCGCTATCATACAACGAAAATTTCCTCACGCAGGAGTGACTTGAAGAGATGTTCCACTACAGAAACTCTCAATGAAAGGACTCCTATCAGTATGACACAAACTCATGCATGATGAGCATCCCCCAACATGGCATAAAAGGGATCTCAATGCAAACATGCATGACGACAACATGAGTATCCCATCAACATACAACAAGAGATCTCAAAACACAACATAACGAATCATGACAAAAAGTACATCCCACAAATGATTCCGCATCACATCAAGTAGGAATCATGAAAGCAAGCAAAAAATAATATCCCTCATCAAACATCAAGTAGCACAATGCACCGCAAAAAGAAGTATATGAACACATTGCATATGCCTCAAATCCAAGGCCATTTGAAGAAGAGGGTGCCAAGTTGTTGAAGATGTTCATACCATCGATCTCACGACATCAATCACATGAAAATGACTGCTCGCACATGAATGTTGACACCTACACTCAACTTAGAAAAGTGGCTCGAAAATGAAATGAGCAAATGGAAAATATGAACACACCATCATATTTGTGGCATCGAATAGTGAAAAATTGATTGTCGAATTCTGAATTCTAAGAAATTGAGAATCTGGGGCTCAAGGAATTTTTTAGATTCCCCCTAGATTCCTCAAAGATTCCACTCCATGGGTGGAATGGAAATCTGGAACTCAAAAGGAAAATCTGACCTCGTCGTTATGATCCCTGTAGAAAACCATGAAAAACGATTGTAAACTTGACTATATTCTGACATGGAGAAAAATTACCTCCTCAGGAAACTTTCTAGGATCATGATTCTGCTCCCTGCTTCTGTAGCAGTCATGGTTCCACCTGCATATTGAAAAATTTCCAAAAAATTCAGAACTATGATGGAGAAACAGATAGTGCCATTGTGTTCGTGGCATCAAGAAGTGCTGAAACCATATAAAATTTGTCAAAATATGACAAAGTGAAAATTCAGCCCTCTTGCAAAACGCTGCCTCGAACTATGTGCACTGCCTCCTCTGCCTCGAAATGCATGCTCGCTCTTGGTTCCTCCATCTGCTTGGGTGCAATAATAAACTATGTTTAAATATAATTTTGTGGGCATATTTCTCAATAAGGTGGTTTGGTGTAATGGTTGAGATCCGGTTTATTAGGGAGGAGGTCGGGTGGTCAAACCCTGCCTCCTCCCTTTTTTACCCACCATACCCACCTCTCGCCGACCGGTCACACTTAATATTTTTGTCGTGGGTTGTTATATGTGTGAGGTGGAGCGTGGTTGGGTCCATGCCCCAAGGGCTGACCCACCACAAATATTAATGTTTGTTGCAGTTTTAGGTGGAGAGTTCTGTGGAATGGGGCTAGGGGTCGCGGTCCACTCCTCCACCAATATTTTAATACATGAGTGAAGTTGAGTTGGGGTGGCGGGGTTGGTGGCCCACCACCCATTTTTTTTTAATTTTTTTATTTTTATATATAAAACAAAGTGCACATTTTTGGAGATTCAGTTTTGGACAGAAGGAGTCATTTTAATGAGGCAACAATTTTACTCGGAGTTGGCCGGATTCTGTCCGTCGAAAAAGTGCAAATTGTGTCTTTGTTAAGCCTACCTAGTCATCAAAAAGTCAACCCAACTTTGACTGCCTCTATCTCCTTCATCTGAACTCGGATTGACGAACCGTTCACATCGCTGCGATGCAGACGATGAGATCTATGCTCTGGTCCTAGTTCAAAAGCATTCTAATCACTTTGATTTTTGAGCTTTCATAAGCCCTCTTTGTCTTGTGTGTGTCTTTGGGGCCACTTGGATCACGAGATGGGCCACTATGCATCCCAGTGTCCTTTGAAGAAAAAGAACAAGGATGAGAAACATGATCCTAAGGTTGCTTCAGCAAATATTAATGAGGATGAGTTTACCATGAGTGCCCACGCATCTCCAGGCAGGAGATGGGGCGATATTGAGCTGTAGTCGAGAGGACTACATGTGGGTAGGATCCTTCAGGAGTCCACCTCTTGGATCAATTCCTTTCTATAGGAGCCCAAGTTTTAGCAGTAGCGAGATGGACTTAGTATCAGATGATGCAGTGGATTGTTTGGAGGACAGATGCAATAGCTTGGGACCAGAGACTGATCAGCGCAGAGCAAGGTTGCCAGCAGTGTAGTTGGCACAGTGCAGAAGTCAGCAGTAGTGCAGAAGATTCAGAGGATTAGAATTAGAAGCAGTCATATTCCAACATTCATTGTATTATGTTGAACACAATTAAGTTCAACTAATTTTGGATTTTTTTCAGTTGCTTCTCTAAGAAACTAAGTTGTAGTGTTAGCAGTGGCAGTGCTAGCAGCATAGAAGATGCAACATTTGAGAGGGAGCTATAGTACAGATGCAGTAGTGGCAGTGCTAGAAGCATAGAAAATGCAGCGTTTGAGAGGGAGCTATAGTACGAATGCAACAGTGGCAGTGGTAGTGTCATGGGAGGTAGTATAGTAGCAGCAGTGGCATAGTGTTGGTGGTAGCAGCAGTGCAGAAAGGAGGTGCTTTAGAAACATAGCAACATGCAGGTGAACATTGTTGCTAGAGCACTTTCCTCGCTAAGAGGGAGTATTGGTTTTTGGTAGCATCAGGAGTGATCTAGCCTTAACAATTGGAGAGGCTAAGGCACATGAGTTCTAAAGAACCCAAAAACCTTTTGGTGAAATTCCACCTGGATTGTATTTTATTAAAATAATTAATATTTTTAATGGGGTTCCTAAGTCTAAACTAAGGGGGATTAAAATATTAATTGGTATTAATCAAAATATGGGTGAGAATGATCTATAAGGTGGATCAAGCAATTTTTTAATCTTATCCATTTATTAGAGACTTAATCTCCGATGTTGAAGACTCAACAGGAAAATTATTGGAGGCTTGGGGTTCATTTGGAAACATAGAGAGAGAGAGAGAGAGAATTGATCTAGAGTTCAATTTCTGGGGCTAGGAAGCTGAGAAATATGAACTAAGTGATCATTCTGCAATAGAGGGGCAGTGAGAATCTGGAAGAAGGAATTTCCAGAAAATATAGAACAAAGAGGCGGAGAGAGCTTGCAGAAAGGCAGTGCAGTAGCCGGGAGAGCTGACGCAGAAAAACTGTCTGTCACGCAGAAGCCGAAACTCTGGGGAACTACTAGAACTGCTGTGAACTTCCAAAACAGTTGGGAGAGCTGATGCAGAGGGTAGATAAGGTGACACATGGTTGACACAGAGCCAATGCAGAAATAGCTGGGGTTAGCCAGTCTTGTGCTAGATCAACAAAAATTCTGCCGAGTGAAGTGAGGTAAAACTCACTCATATTTTCCGCTTGTAATTTTCTTTATAAAGGATTTTTAGATGAGCATCCTAGATTTGTATTCAAATATTTCTCCTACATAATAATAAATCCTTAGAGTCGCTGCACCAATTTTCCCGCATTGGTTTTTTTTCAGGGACTTTGTGTCCAAAAATAAGTGTATCATATGTATCTTGTTCTTTGCTTTGTTTTATATTTCATGAGATTAAATATTTAATTAGTGTAGGTTGCAAAAGTAATTTGCTTCAATATTCAGAAGAATAAATTGGTTAATGCATGTTAAAAATCAAGTAGGTGAAGTAGATTCAGATTTGCTGCAGTAGGGGTTCCTAGAGTCTAGGAATTTTCACACTAACCCCCATAGCCTGCTGTTGGGAGACAAATAGAACGGAGTGTGTGGAGGTCAAAGTGACAACGCCCACCCTGAATTGTTGTCGTAGTGCTTGTACAATCTGAGCGATAACAGGACGTATATAAGCAACCCCAAAATTTAGGGAATTTTCGAGGAAACGGGGGGATGCCAGAGTCATAAAAATGATAAAATTAATTAATTATTAAAAATTTAATATATAAAAATAAAAAATGAAATCCCAAAAATATGTCAATAACTAAAAAGAAAATCTTAATAATTATTAAATGTATATCTAAAGACTAAATATGATCAGCATTACATATTATACTACTATCATCTATGAGTTATCTTTGACATTTCTGCATTGTAAATCTAAAAGTAAATTACAGAATAGTAAATTGAATCCATCATTTGACATTATACAATGTTCTGTCTAAATTCATCATTTGGCATGATGCAAGGTACATCTAAATTAAATTAATAAATTCATCATTTGACAATTGAAATTATGCAATGCACATCAGAGTTTCAAAAATAATAAAAAATAAATTCATCATATGACAATAACAATGACATTATGTTGAAGTCTAAAATAGCCATAGAATACAAAACTAATAGTAAACATAGAAAGCACTGAGTAGGGAAATACTAGTAAATTTCTCAAAAAATACTAAATAATATTAATAAATACTAAGCTTTAAGTTTTAATATACTTTAATTTTTGTTATTGTTTTTAATTTTTTTAAGTTTTAATTTTAAATTATATATATATTATATAGAAAATTAACAAATTTTAAGTTATATATAGTTTAATTTTTTTTTCCAATATTTAAAAAATTTGCATTTTTAAAAGTTTTTTAATGTTTTATAAAAATTATTAGACAAAAAAATGGGGGGACGCATATGCGTCCCCCTGTCCCCCCTTCGAAGGAGTCACGTTTCGTTGCCATAAAAACGTCTCTTTGGAGTTTCCCTGAGTTTCCCCAAAATTGGGACGTGGGGGAAATGTTTCCCTATCTCCAAAGAATGGGGGAGCGCCGGGGCGTGTCCCCCACCCTAGGGGACACGTCCCCATTGAAAACTACAAAAAATCTCCAATAGTTTCAATGATTCCACTAATTTGCATTGATTGGGGCACATTATTTCACCATAAGAAAATGATTCAATGCATTAGACATCCATTAAAACAAAAATATAGCATTATATTGCACTTCCAAGACAAAGAAGAGTATATCCATCCAAAATATTGCCAACAAGAAGCTTTAAGAGAGATTGCAAATTTTTTCCACACATCAAAATGCATTTATTCATCCAAATCATTCCACAATTTTAGGTTTGAATTCTTTAGAAAGAGATATCCCAAATCTAAGTGATGATGAGTTATAAAATGAGGCTCTCTTCAATTTATATGAGCCTCTAACAAGTTCAAATGGTCTAATTAGCCTAATTAAGCCCCTAATTATTATTTTAATGTGCAAATAACAATAACTTGGTTGATAAGCCCACCAAATAGATCATATGTGTAAAAAAAGCCTTCCTAATGAGGTTGAAATGATAAAATAATGGTGCAAAGGGCCGTTGGAAGGCCAAGATAAGTCAATTTGTCATGATGAAGAGGAGGGCTCCAAAAACGGTGATAAGGGGGTGGCCCTTTGATTTCCAACAAAACATCTTGTGGCACTCCCAAGTGGATGTGGGGCACAATTAATGGTCTCATGGGTCTCCAATTGGATCAACCATGTTGATTCTCCATCAATAAATGATAGGGTGATGACACATGCCCTCCCATGTCTTCTTGGACAAGACATATCGTCCTCTAAGACCTGGATCATCTGCCAAATGCTTGGGGTAGCGTGGTTCAAGTGCATCATCATCTCTAGATAAATGGGGCACAAACAAGCAATTGGTGGTGCTGAAGAAGCCCGTGGTATAGTAATCAATGCTCTGCTTGTGGTGGAATCCTATGGCTCTCAATGCTCACTCTACAAGTGCCATTATGACCCTCTGAAGGGCTTGGATCCCGTATAGGGAGGCTAAGTTCAAGATGGAGACCCACCTACAATCCTGTATAAGATCCAATGTGTCTCCTCACCTTCCAATACAACCAATCATTAGTTAAATTGAGTAAATAATCTTTCTAATCAAGGGTAAAAGGGAAGGCTCCAAGCCACTTGTCATGGTACAAAGGTAGCTAGAATGAGGGTGAAGTCCACACCTTGGGTATATGAATGTAGGAGGAAAAATTCATGGTACATGAGTTACCTTGTACTTTGTTTTTCCACCCTTATTCATATGCCTTTTGCCTTTATTGCTTTTTCTT
>APFE031246770.1:190854-193354 GCA_000404065.3 Pinus taeda | reverse complement strand
ATGCTCCATCAATAAATGATAGGACGATGACACATGCCCTCCCATGTCTTCTTGGACAAGAAATATCCTCCTCTAGGACCTGGATCATCTACCAAATGCCTGGGGTAGTGTGGTCCAAGTGCATCTTCAACTCTGGATAACTAGGGCACGAACAAGCAACTAGTGGTGCTGAAGAATCCCATGGTATAGTAATCAATGTTCTTCTTGTGACGGAGGCCCACAGCTCTCAATTCTCACCTTACAAGTGCCATTATGACCCTTTGAAGGGCTTGGATCTCATATAGGGAGGCCAAGTCCAAGATTGAGACCCACCTGCAATCCTGTATAATATCCAATGTGTCTCCTCACCTTCCAGTACAACCAATCATTAGTGTAATTGAGTAAATAAGATTTCTAACCAGGGGAAAAGGGAAGGCTCCAAGCCACATGCCATGGTAAAAGGGTAGCTAGAATGAGGGAAGGCCACACCTTGGGTTTATGAATGTAGGAGGGAGCAATCGTGGTACATGAGTTACCCCGGCCTTTGTTTTTCCACCCTTCTTCATATGCCTTTTTCCTTTTATTGATTTTTCTTTCTTTACTGCTCGGGTGTCGAGGGGATGAGAGCATGATGTGTATGATGTAACAGTGATAACCCCCTTAAGGTTGGGCAGTTCATCGCCCACCAAGGGTTGGTACAATCATGGGTTCCTAATGATGTGGGGGGCACTCATAAGGGCCCTAGGAACCAGGGTGATGACCATAGTAATAGGGGGTAGAGCTCATGTTTGGCTTTTGCCCACGTGCTAAATTTTTATGTCTCGATAATATTTTGCATTTTGTTGTACATTTCCTTTTGTAAGTGGCCAAATTATTTTTATGTATTTCTTTCTAGCTACATCAACCTCTAAGGAATCATTTCAAGCCCGATCGAATGTGTGGACAAGGGGAGGGGGGAGGCTAACACCTTGTGGACCGAATGGACAAATGTGGACCCAAATGGGAGAAGTGTGGAAAGGGATTATAATGAGCTGAGTGGAGTGAAAGATACAGTGTCAGAAAGTGGGACCACACAACAAAAATTAGGGCTTCCCATGTAGTGCCACTCCTGAAGTTGGTAGCAAATAAAGGAGATCCCATGGGACTAGGATACAAGATTAACCACCAAGTTGGGGCAAAGGAATAAGAGTACAATCCAAGCCCATTCTTTCCACCAAATCCCCTCACTATTCCATGTCCAAATGTGCCCAAACAAATCAAGCATAAACACCCAATTACATAATGAAAAGTCATACCTTCAGGGTTGGAAGGCCTACTACCAAACGTACAATCATAGTAGATAGATGAAAGCACACAATCATAGGCTCAAGTGGTGGAGAATGGTGGAACATCGCTCTATCTGGTGGCTATTGGCTGCTAGATGAAGACAAATATAGGAGAAATTTTCTCCTATAGGGATCACCCATTGGTGGTGGGTAACAGAGCACACAGAGAATATTTGTGCATTGTAGTAGCACACAAGCTACAAGCCATACTTCTTTGTACTCACAGACATTTTCTATTCAGAGAAAGAGAGTAGAGCGACCTCACCTTCCAGTTGGGTTTTTTCTCGAAAGGGTTTCCCAAGTCATATCTTGTGTCAAATGTGTGTGTGAGATTTTATTTTAGAGAAGAATCTTCGGCGAAAATCACATAGAGATAATTTTGTCGACGCGTTTCGAACCAAATAGGTCATCGTGGCATTTTCGCTATAACTTTTTTTCTATGAGGTTTCAGAAGTCGAAAAAAAACCCATTTGAGAAGAAATCGCTTTGAATCTTTGGTCCGAATTTCATAGCTTTTTGTGCTATATTTGCGGAGATATGATCTGAGGAAGTTGGTCTTTTTGCAGACTCCTGAATTACATTCCAAACAAGTGACTTGGGGAAAATTGTCATAACTTTCTCTTTGGGGATCAGATTGAAATTTCGTAAGAAGGTACAGAAAGAGGACGGATTGTAGTTTCTTGTATGCATTTTTCAGATCCAAAGGTAGAAACAGTGACTCGTGGAACGTCGTACAAGTTCGCTCTACTGAACTAGTCTATAATCAAGTCACTGTGGGAGATTTCACATAACTCTTCCTTGGAGAATCCAATTTGGGTGAGACTTGTGGCATTGGAAAGAGGACACAAAGGGCTAATACAGGTCACAAATTCAGAACTAGATGATTGGAAAGTACATAGATACATTAGAGGAAATATTGAGCTCCTACAAAGTGAAAAAAGTTGTGTAGATTTTCTTAAATTTTTGCTTAAGCTTGGTTTGAAAATTTATTTTGAAGGAATTCAAAGGGCATAGTAGAGCATTATTATCGGTAACTGATGCCCGGAGGAAAGAAAATGCAAACATCTAGTAAGGAACCTGAAATTTCTAGCATGACTCATGAAGAAGAGGAAGAAATGCAACATGATATATCAAAATTACAAGACCAAGTGCAACAACTGTCCCTTACACAAAAGGGAACAGAATCTAAGATGGAT
>APFE031246770.1:179907-190192 GCA_000404065.3 Pinus taeda | reverse complement strand
TCGTAAACAATTTATCACTTGGGCAATTTTTGCAGAAGAATTGACAACACATTATGAGGATACAAAAAGCAACACTTTTTTTAGCCAATTGATAAGTCTCAAACAAAAGGGTTCAATATGGAGCACATTGAGGAGTTCCAAAAATTGAACATAAGGGTAAAAGATATTCCAGAGGAGCATAGGATTGATGTGTTCATAGGGTCTTTAAAGGATAATATCCAACATGATGTTCGCCTTTGGGAACCTGATTCATTAGAGAAGGCATTCAGGTTAGCAAGAAAAATGGAAAGCAAAATTCAGATTTTATTTTGCTGTTCTCTATTTTCTGAATATTTTTTAGTTCACATTCATGCGCTAGTAACAATATTCTATAGACCCAAAAATATAAAAAAAATTAATAAAACCAAAGTGTAGAATTTCAGATTTTTAAATATAATTTTATTAGATTTGTTGTGATGAATTTTCTAGTGGAATATCCATGACAGTTTATAGATCATGTAAAATTGTTGACTTGATAAAAATGAACAAGAAAATCAACATTAAAAGTGCCCAAAATTCTTTTGGAACACTCAAGATTGTTAGTATACAAAACCAAAAAAGAGCTAAGTAAAATACTAGAATAAAAATTGTAAATTTCTACACTATGCAACCAAGGAAAAGCCAAGGTAACTTGGCTTTTTCTGAGCTGCTTAGTTGTTGTTAGGACAGCAACAAATTTGGCCTTCACAATGCTAGATTGGTCATTGAAACTCTTAGAAATCGAAAAAAGAAATACTAAGGAGAAATTTAGAATTTTATATGAGAAAATAAGAGAGAAATTTGGGGTCTTCGAAGGACTTGGAGACACTTGATGCAAGTGGGAATAAAGCTGCTTATGTGCTTGAAGATGGATATTCCTATCGAGGAGATCCCCAATTTTTGAGGTACCTATGAGGCTTCTTTTGCCAAGAGATTAGTAATCATAGGTGTAGCTTGCATAGTGAAAATGAGTAAACATGGTATTCAACCAAGGAACATGTAAATTTGAATTTCAATAATACAAACTAGCAAGAAGACAAAATAATAATTGTTTGTCTTCTCTATTGGACAACAATGCTCCTGTTAAGGCCTAAAATACAAATTCAAAGAAATACAATTGAAACAACAACAAGGTTACCTCATGAAAGCTCCAAGTGAACCACACTAGTCACAACACCATAAGCCTCCAAAGCCTTCTTTTATTTAATCAAAGATAAAACAATTACAAAATAGCAGAAATTCTCCAAGCTCTCAAGCTTCCACACTAGTTTGCAATGGGAGCAAGTGCTTCAATTTATAGAGAAATGGGAGGAGATCCCTAGAAGGATCCACGAGTTCCCAAATAAGAAGGTGGAGATCTCGAGATAGGGCCTCAGGTTCTCCAAGTGTGCATGTGTAGCCCCAAGTGTAGTGCATATGGCCAAGTGAGAGTGTAGAGGGAGTGGGATGCCAATTGTGGGAGTCCAAGGGAGGAGTGCGAGTGGCCTTGCCACATGCCCCCCTTGACTCATCTTCAATTCGAGCTTAACTCTAGTGTCAACTCGACCCACCAATATGTGATCATTAATGAGATAGAACTCAACCTCCATGTGAGTAGTAAACTCGGCCTTATTGGAAAGCTAACCCAACCTTTGAACTCAGCCTCATAACTTGAATGAACTCGATTATTCACTCACTCTTTTTGCTTAGTCACTCCACTCCAAGTGAGTGATAGCATTAGTTGACTAAGAACATGTTTCTAGCATGTCCCTGATTATTAATTACCCTGTTTTTCCTTTTATTTTTCCTCACTTTTCGAGTAAAAGTGATTTTCATGAGAAAAAAATAATATTTTTCACCCCAAGGTGGGTACTAGGATAATGTTGGTACTCTAAGGATGAAAAATGAGTACTCACATGCCATACAACATTTCCTAGTACCAATTTTTTTATATGTTACATAAAAATTAATTAAAATTTTCCGTTTTGTGGAAAATTTTAAATTATTAAAAAATCCTACTAGAACCTAATGCAATTCCATGAGACTCAAGATAATGCCTAGCATGGTGATATGCATTGACTCAAGGTCCAATTATTAAGACATGCTCTAGCTTCAGAGGATATGAGTGAAAAAATTAAATTAATTATTTACTGCTAAAAAGCATAAATAACTAATTAATGAAAAAATACATTCTGGAGCAACTTCCTTAGTAACTAGGTCCCAAGGATCAAAGCCTTTTATGTAAGTTCATCATGCTAGCGACATTTTATACAACTCCCCCATGGGGGTACGGGATTTGCATGAAGAAAGAAGAGAGAGAAGATGAAAGAATAGAGAGAGAAGAAGGGGAAAAATTGCCCTATTGGTCTTTTGAACTTTAAAAATTTGACCAGTGCCTTATCCATTGGGCCATGGAATCTTCATTTCCTACTAAGTACATATGGTAGTAACACTACCTTTTGTTCCATTCATTCCTAGTTGATGCAATGAACCATTGCCTTGGATCACAGAATACCCTAATCTATATCTTGGCTTGCTTACTTGATTCTTTGAATTAGATGACCCCTTGAGATTGGAATGTGGAGATATTGTACGTGAATCAACCTTGGCAAACATTTATCCAAAAGGTTTTACCATGCCTTAAGTTTCCTTCCAAAATGCAAGAACCACATATCCAATTCCAACTTGAATGCATAGAATTTGCTCTCAAATGAAATGATAAAGATTTAATCCTCTTAAATAGAGTAATATCACTTGAAAGACTAAAGCAATTGATGTTTCTAGTGCATTGCTTGTATGTGATCATTAACATCACAATTTCACACATGTTTTTCCATCTCATAAATTCTTGGACCATTAGTATCTTCCCATGACAAGATGTATTGTAGACTTCAATTTCCCAGGAACTAAACTTGGTACTATATTCAACTGCCCTCCTCACTAACAATTTTACCAAGTATTTGCATTTCCTTCTCTCTATTTAGACAAAAGCAAGTGTCTATTGCAATAAAACTTCAATGCTTTATATATTTGGGTGAATCTAAGAAAGAGGTTCATTCAATTGCTCATAACCTGGCTTATCCTTTAGTTTTTTTCCTCCTCTGTAGAGACTTTAACGAAGCCTCTTCCTCTAATATAAAATTGTCAATTGGTTGTAACTTCAACCTCCTTTATATATATTTCTCTAGATCCTAGGAGCTGCCCAACCCAAATAGAAATGGGGAAATTTGTTAGCTGAAACATCCATTCCTTGAGTTTTTTAGGTGCAGGATTAATGGAATCTATAGATGTTATATGAAAACACATTGATGTTGTTGGTGAAATGCTCATTCTCTCTATTTGAAGGCCTACCCAACTCTGAAATGTTCTTTATTGAAGACAATTTTTTTCTTCTCATTTCCTTTCTGACAACCTCATCAAATGCTATTCAAATTTCATAGTGCCTCCTCCCTATATTCCATGTCATTTGAAAATTTAAGTAAAATTTTTTAGAGATACAATAGTGAGCAAAAGATAGTATTATTCCTTGAACAAGGCCACTTCTATATCAATTTGGTCATGGAGTTCCCCATAGCGAGTCCCTTCTTTTCATAACTCTATGGTATCTAACATCCAAATTAAGGTTGTTGAAGAGCAAGCAACCTTGGTTGCTGATAGCCCCTAATCATCTTTTAGAACGCCCTTTGAAGTTGCATGGATGACCTCCATAGCCCAATGGATAAGGCATTGGTCATTCCGTTTCATCCATCACCTCCAAACAAACAATAATCCATTTATTCTTGTTTTGTTGGAAGTTCTCTTCACTCTCACTCCATACAACACAAAGTGAGCCTCATAAACCATAGGGAATCCCCCGTTAACCTCTCTTATCACTCAGGTTGTTCCCTGCTTCCTAAAGGGAATACGACCGAGGTAACCACTGATCAATCTTTTAGCTACAGGTCCTAGCCTACCTGCAACCAGAGAGGGCTCTCTCTTTATAGTTTAGCTTTGTTGATGAATGTTTTAGGCTAGTTATGGTGCATTGTTTGTTTGAGTTTGGTGGGTTGGTGAATTCAGATAGAACTGAGATACAGATTACAGGACAGTTTGTTCCATTGGGCAATGGAGTTGAGGTATTTTTGCTTTTGAAAGTGGATTTATGAAGACAGAGGGTTGCTGCAGAGCAAGTTAGGCATATGTGAAACCAATTTATCAGATTTGTTGATGAAATTATGGAATTAGTGAGTGAAAGGAAGTTAAGAATCTTTCACTATGCTAAATGAAGAAACATGAAGGTATTGCTTAAGAGCAGTTAAGAATTCTTAAACAGTATTCACCATGATAGGATAAGTTCAGACATGAGCAATTAAGAATTCATATCTATGGCTAATGCAGAAGAAAACATATTTAGAAATAAAGATTGAGCATAAGGTGTTTGAAATAAATCCTAGGCTATTCTTTTTCTCTACTTACTAAGATTATGAAAACATAAGAGTTATGGAATACACAGGAAGCACATACACAGTTAAGAGAAACTTATTGATTCAGCAAATGACACAGGAATTCTGCAACAAAACAGAGCTTTACATATCCATCTTCAGACAGCGTTGGAACCAGAAATCTCCATCAACAATTTGTATTATCAAAAAAAAGTCTCCAGAATACAAGAGAGCTCTTCAAAAATAATTACACTACAACTGACCCTCAGTGCGTTATCTGAGGGGATATATATACAAAAATAGGGTACAAAATATCTCAGTAGAGAGTTATTGTGCAATAAATTGCACCACCAACTCTCTTACAAAAAGTAAATGATAACATAAATATAGCATTTAATGCTGAGATAGCTGATATTTTTCTATCAGACAGATTTGACTTTATGGCTCTGGAAAGTAGGCTGTAGCTATGCCTTTAACTTTGCGTTAATTAAACCTGCTGTCTGGGTGCATTGCCGAGTCATTTGTATGGCTGCTTGTTGTACCTGTATGCTGATCTGCCTGCTGACCTGTAAACTTTGACTTTTCTCAAAAAGGCAAAAAGCAAAGTGGAATTATCTGGGAAAAATCTCCAGCATTGCTTGCCACCAATCAGCTGGGGGTAGCTGATGCCTCCTCATTTTTACTACTGTTTCATCTGCCTCAGTATGTTAGTTTGGAGGGACTTCGAACAGATGATTTATTTCATGTTCAATAAAGAACATATTTTCCAGCTTGTCATAGAGAGATTGCCCAGAGGGAGGCCCTGCTTCTTCTACGGAGCTGCTGGATGCTGTGATCTGGTTTTCAACATAATTGTTGATCCTTGTCATATACTGATTATATGACAGCAGCTGTCCTGTGCCAGTCACTAGGCTTGGCAGTCCTTTGTCCTTTAGTATAGCCATTTTTGCTCTAAATTCATCTATCTCTGCCTTCATCTCCTGACATTTCCTCTCCAATGTTTGGGTAAAATTCCTTAAGGTCAATACCTTTTTGGCTGTGAGGATTGTATCTGTTTTGCTGCTTATTTGTAGAGCAGCCAGTTCCTCTCTAGTGCGGTTATTGAGGAAATGAATCATTCTGGTGGCCTGCTCGGGCATTATTCCCAGGGCTGTCCTGGCTCTCTAAATTTCCACATGAGCTACATCTATTAGCTCAACTTGTTCAAAAATTGCTTGAATGGACCTCCATTGGTCCTGTATAGATTGGCCAATTTTGGCCCAAATAATCTTCTTTATTTCTACTAGGGTTTTACCTAGCATCAACTCCTTTTCCAGAGTTTTCACTTTGGCCTCCAAGGCCTTTATTTCTCTTTGTTTTTCTGCCACTGTCATCTTCGATTTGTCATAACTGGCCTCCAGCTTGGCCAGTTTTTCCTTGGCAATATTTATTTCAGTGACTTGAGTTTCCAGCTCTTTAATAGCCTTCATCAACTCCTCCATGCCCATGCTGGATTCTGCTGCTGCTGTTGCTTCTACTATTGCTCTTGTTGCTGATGTAGCTATAGTAGGTGCTGGAATAGCAGGAGGGGCTGCTGCTGCTTGTGTTGGAGGGGCAGGTTCAAGATTTGTTGAAGTTTGAGGGGGCTGGGAGGCTGATTCCCCTTGCTTGTCCTGCAAAGCTTTCTCTAATTCTGCCTCCATTTGTAGTATCCTTTGGTTCATAACCAGAAGCAGCTCCATAGCATTATCCACCTACTTTTCTTGTGCAAGATCTGCTGTTTCAGGATGAATGGTAGGAGGCAATTTTGCCTGTCTTCTCAGTGCAGCAATATCATCCTCTTTCTTCTTCATAAGGGCTCTAACACCCTTTGGGTCCTTTGGGTCATGTCCCAAATCAACAATTATGTCCTCCAGAGTCTTTATTCTGTTGTATTTTGCAGAGGAGGACATCCTTTCAAAATCAAGGTGCCTGTTGGTGTTCTTCAAGGCTTCTTTTAGCTGATGGGCCAGCATTGCCCTGTCAGCAAGTGTTGCATACACCATTTCCCTAGTCTGTTTGTGCAGCTCAATCTGATCCATGGGGTGTATGTCTTTAGAAAAGACCTCCAGGTTTGTCCTGTAGTAATCTGCTGTGGTATTTGGATGTGGGACTTTTGGCTTCAGATGAGTGAAGATCATCGTTTCTTCCTTCAGATCATAGGCATCCATCAATCTTTGCTTTTTGGCTGGGGTTGTATTCAGGAATTGCTCATAGAGCTGCACCCTTATCAACTCATTTTTTGCCTTGATTTCTTTGAAGCCTTCTTTAACTATAGCTGGTTTCTTTCCCTGTTGTCTTGAGGAGGACACCTCTATGGTATGATGTTGGGCCTATTCTAGCTGAAATGAGCTAGTGGCAGTCTGTTGGCTAGTTTGCCTTTCTTTGCTGTGGCTTTCTGCCAGTTCTTCACTTATGTCTCCTTCTTCTGTCTAAGGGTCTATCCTCAGCCTCTTGGCCTCTGGTTGATGTGATGACCCTGTCAGAGGTGTGACCTCCTCTCTGTCTCTCTTTTTCCCTCTCTCATCATTGAGAGGAGTCTGCAAAACTGGGTTTTGAGTTTGTTCAGTTTGTTGTGGAGGGGCCTGCTTTGATTGCTGATCCTTTGATGTGATAGGCTGCCCTGTCTCTACCTCTTGTTGTTCATCCATCTTCTCCTTTCCCTTTGCTGTAGTTGTTGTTGTTGGAGCTTGCTGGGTGTCCTGTGTAGCTGGAGCAGTAGAGGTGCCTTCACCTGCTTGGACTGGTTGTTTGAACAAGACCTGTTGACAAGAGTCTAAGTCAAGAGTTTTTTCCAAGTCCTTTACAGTCTGCTCCATTTTTTCTTCCTGAGTCAATTCCTCTACTATTGATTCAGGCACCCATTCATCTTTATTAGCAAAGTGTTGTATTTGTGGGATTGGGCAATGCTTATAGGCTAGAAGCCTATATTTGACCCTCCTGACACTGATGAAACCTTATGAAACCTTCAGGGTCATAAGGGACCCGCCAGAAGCTTCTTTTGAGTTTGAGCTGTTGTCCTAGTATTTGATCAACTTCTTGCCAACCATCTTTTTTGTTCATGACAAATGGGCCTAGGTGGTCCCTAAACTTTAGGTTGGCTTTCTTCTTGGCACTGTGAAAGTGTGTCAGATTAGAGTTTATAAGTTGTCTGTAGTACTCCAGGGCATATAGCCTCATAGGGACATATTTTGGGAGCCTGTAGGGACAGATCTCACACCCATAAATTCTGATGACAGTGTGATTTTGGTACAAGTACCAATCACCAATTTTGTAACTCTTGGATAGCTGCAAGATTTTCTGCATATCCTTGGATAATCTGATAGGAGGGGTCCTCTTTAAGAGACATGTGACTGGATACACAAACTGATCAATGAATTCACAGTATGAGTAGGGGGAATTCTGGACTTGGTGAAAGGCTGAAGACCAGAAGATCATAGACCTCCTCTCACCCTGTGAGTCTAGCTTCTTGATTGAGCACTGGAAGCAATCTGTTTGGTAGTACAAGAATAGGTGATAGATGTATGAGGAATATTTGAATATTGCCTCTCTCTTCAGTATTGTCAATTGATCATGTATCTTATTGGCAATGTATTTGGCATAATTGTACTTCATACCAGGGGGCTTCACAAGGCTGTATGCAGAGAGCATGACCAACACAGTTAGATCAACATGCTTATTTGTAGTGAACCCCAGCACAGAGGTTAGCATGTCTACTAGCAGCTTGCCAACCTCATTGAAATCTGCATAGGAAAAAGGAGGTGGCCCAGAAGGTTGGCAGTCTGCCTTCATGAATTTCCTGGCTATTGTAGCAATGTCTATGCTAGAGAGTTTGGAGCCCTCATCTAGCAAGTAGTTCATGGAGAAGGGGTATAGCAGCTGGGTCTACTTGTAGTTCAGCATCTGGTTGATGGAATCTGGAGTTATATAAAAGAGGATGCTCCCAGATGGAGACTTCACAGCCCTGAGTTTCTGGTCATATTTTTCTGCACAGAGGTGGATGACTTCAGGGAAAATGTTCACAGAAGGTGGGAAGTAGGTGGGCAGATTGGATTCCCAGATGCCATACAGGTCATTGTTGTCCAAGTGACTGTTTCTTAGCTGGCAATATGTTTGCAAGTGGCTTCTCTCTGCCACAAAGTCTGTGATGAGGGCATCACTGTCCACCAGTGGCATAGCTTCTAGTTCTCTGTTAGGTGGATTTATAGGCACTATATCCAGAGCAGCTGGAGTGGCCATTGTCTTGTTTTAGCTGGATGCTTGCTGTATTTCAAGCTTGATGTGAATGCTGAGGAAATGGCTTACTGATCTCTGTTTGCAGTGAGTAGTTTGGCAGTGCAAGGAGGTTGTTACAGGCTTAATGAATCTGTGGGGCACTCTGTTTTGAAGAACCAGAGTGTGTTTGAGCTGGTTAGCTGGTTACTTGCAGAGAATTCCTTTAGCAGGGGTGAGGGAACTGTTAATTCAGTCTTCTAGCCGGTAGCTCGGCTTCTTTAATTCCTCTTTGTGGAAAAATGGTGAATTTCACAGAGGGTCATGGGTTTCTTCGAGATTTTTGTCGCGTAGGGTTTCAGTGGCTTTTTAAGTAGATTTCACTGGTGAATTTAACAATGTGGGTCTTTTGACTGAGTTCTTTATGCAGGAAAGTAGGATTGCAAAGGAGAACAATGGATAAAAGAAGATGCCTGCGGCAAATACCTGGTTTTAATGGCGTAGGAGGCGTTTGCACCGGTCGAATTGCAGGAATTGCAGGTACTTGGGTTGATGATGGAGGCGAAAACAACTTTGGCAGGTAGATTTTGATTTTTGACCATTGTAGGTTGAATTTCACATGCAGAGGAGCTCTAGAAGTCGTAGAAAACAATGCGAAATAACGGTTAATTGACACCTTTTTATGCATTTTTGGCATATTGGTGCCTTTTTGTGATGACGTCATGCTGACATCATCATGGGCCCAAGTACGGATGGGTGACGTGGCAGCTGGCGTGGGTGCCCAGGTGGCAGTGACACGGTGGCAGGGTGGATAGGGTGACACGGTGGTCGGGGGCGATGTGGAGGCTTGGTGGCGGCAAAGAGGGGTGACGTCACGCTGACGTGGGTGTGACGTCAGCGCGGGGGGGAAGGGGGTAAGTGGTCTCCCTGGAGGGGTCTAGGGCGGTAAGCGGTTGGGAGGGGGGGGGGGGGGCAGCGAACACCGCGGGCGCCTGACGCGTGGTGGGGGTACGGCAGCAATACTGCCCATCCCCCGGACGCAAAAGGTCGGGCAGGTTCATTGCAAGATCGACCGCCCACCGTTGGATGGGCGGGGTGGAAGATCCTGCGGTGGGCGGAAATCGCGAGGTGACGGCGTGTTAAATGCAGTGGGGACCCGCCCCAATAAATTAATTAATTTAATTAAAATCGGGCGCAGGGGGGTAGGAACTTTAGGTTTTGGGTTTTTTCGTTTATTAATGTTTTAATAATAATAAAAAAACATTATAAACACAATTTAGAGAGCGGAAAAGGGGTAAAGGGTTCTAGCAAGGGCGGGGATTTTGATTTTTTGACTTTTAACCATAGTTTTTTGCCAAACCCCATAGTTTTAGGATGATTGAGGGTTAATACTAACCCTTGAGGGGTTAATCTTTCCCAAGGAAGGGATATATAGCTATAGTGCTAGGGGGAGGGTATTTATAGATATTTTTTGGGAGATTTTCATAGATTCTAATAGAATTAGGGAAAAGGGGGGGAGTTAGGGAGCTACATAATATATTAGTGGTTAACATGATTTTCTGAGGTGAATGAAGGGGTAAAGCTAAGTTCTAATAGGTAAAACTTAACTTAGGATTTTGAGGATAAATGAAATGATG